>JAXQQM020081205.1:0-167831 GCA_034641835.2 Pinus albicaulis | reverse complement strand
CACCCTCATGTGAATAATGTTTGTCTCTTTGGCCCTAGGCACCCTTTCCTTCCAGACTTGGACAAATTCATAAAAAACAGTGTTAAAATCCCCATACGCAATTATGCCTAGACTTTTCCGCGTGTCTACGCGAGTCCGTTCATACTTTTTCGCGTATGCCATTTAAATCATTAAAAAATATATAAAATCCTTATTTTCATGGCAGGGTGATGGTTATTCCCGTAATTCAACCACCCCAGCCCGTGGCCCAACTGTTTCCAGTTGCTGAAACTACTTTGAGGGAGTATAAAAGCCCCTCATGTGTATGGCCTAAGGGGGAGAGAAAATTTATAGATATTATACTCCATTGGATCGCTATTTCAAGTCTGATGTTCCCGTGCCTCCTGCACTTCCCAAGTATATTTAGGAAACCCTTGTTTCCTTGAAGATGATCATCATCCTATATGACATCTAATGTGCACACATTGTGGAAGAATCCTAGCGAGGTGAGGGCTGGACGAATCCAGAAGACAGTCTACTCGAAGGCCGTGGAAGGATTCAAGTGATCTCTCCACTTACTATTCTTGTACATGCCATTTATAATAAAGAAGAACCATATTGTTCCCAAATATTCATGTGTCTATATATGTGTGAATATTGTTAGTTAAACATTCAGTATTGCTTATATGATATTATACATGAATTATACTAACATCTAGGAACAATATATGCTGTACAACTAGTGTTTCGTGTTCGTTCTTTCTTGATTTCCAGGTTATGAAGCACGAGGAGTTGCTGGGGGTTTGAACCCTGTAGGATCTACATCAAACGTAGCAATTTTGGGTAAGTTCTGCAATTGATTAAATCTAGTTTTCAGCATAAAAGATAGGTTAAGTGAGTCCTTCTTGAATGGTATGCCCCTGATCTGTGAAGGTTTCCAACCCAAAAACCTTTAGGGAGTTATTTCCTGAAATAGAAATGGCGACTCCGCTAGGGATCACACTTTTGTGATTTCCCTTTGGGTTGTTTCATCTGTCTTGAAGGTTTCCAACAGTTTTAATCATTTTTTCCAGTTTAGTAAATCTTTTTCTAGTCAGACTGAAGACCTGGTCTCTTGATCAGGCTTGACCTTTTTTATTTTTTCTTATTTACCTTTCCATATGTGATTTATTTTCTGCATAGTCGCGTATATATGCTAGTTTTTGTAAAGGAAACTGTGTATACGCGAGTTTCCTTTACAACAATCGCATATGCACTCTAGTTGTAAAACTACTAAAGTGCGTATGCTTGGGTAAATTTTGAAATTTTTGGTTTAAAGATTTTTTAGTCTTGTCTGCCTGTGGGGACTTGTTCCTGTGATATATTTGAAGTATCTGGACTGTGTTTAAAATGGTTTTATACTTGTTTCTCTCTTGATTGTCTGAAGACCGGATCATTTGGTGAAATCTTCATTTATTGTGCTTGCGATTCTGGCTTGAGCACCAAGATCTTTTTCTGAAGATTCTTGGTTGTTCTAACTATTCAGGATAGAGAGATTTTTCTCATTTGCTCTTTCCTAACTTTATGAGTTGCTTTGCATCTTTATTTTTTCCTCTTTTTGCGTTTGGTTCTCTTGATTTCATTGGTTATGTCTTGTTGTGATTTTTGAAGAGTCTCTTTTTGATTCTTTGGAGTCTAAGTTTGCCACAAGTTTATGCTATTGTACCGAGTTGATTTGTTGAGTTTCTTGTCTTCCTCTTGCTCATACAAGTCCTGCTACGAGTGTAGCACAGTTGGATTAGAGCATCTTGTTGAATTTTTTCTTGAAATTCAAAGTTGGTTTGGCTCAGTAATTTGATAGTTTCTTAGTTTTTTAAAGTCTCTTTTCTTCATAAAATTCAAAATCCAAAAAACATTTTTGCTTTCCATTGCTTCTGTTTTGGTTTATGGTTTATTTTCATCTTTTTGAAGCCTTTTTGACGTCTTTATTCTTCGGTTCTTGAATTGATTAGGGAGGGAGTCTTATTTTGATTTCATTCTGTTATATTAAGTCTGATTTTTGGCGTTTTTATACCTTGAGCTTTTGATTTGGAATTAGACTGGTGGACTGCCAAAAAGTGATTGAACCTTGGTATCATTAGAGATTTCTCTTTGCTTTCTTAGGTCTTGCATCTTAGAATTTACATGCCATTAGTAATTTGCATTAGGTTCACTTAATCATTTTATTATTTTTCGTAATTTTTGTGTGTGAGGTCTGGTTATCTGAAAAGAAAATTAAAATATATAGTCTCGTAGAACCTCTATAGAAATCACTCTTCATCGAAAGGCAATCAGTGCATTTTCATATAGTTTGGTTTTCATTGGTTTCTTGTTGCGTCATACAAACATCATTGGTTTCACTTCCATATTCCCTTGACATAAAATAACAGCCAATTAAAATAAGTGATATAAATTAAAAAAAACTAGCAATTTTTGTTTTTAGTGTCATACATCAACTAGCTAGGTTGCAAGGCCTTGGATTAGGTGAGTGGAGAGTTAAATCCCCAAGTCCGCTCAGATTTTGAAACGTAGAAGTTTATTAATGATAGAAATCCAACACCGTTAGGTGGACCGGGAAATCTCTCCTCCTGAGAGTCAAGCGCGAGGGAAAGTGCAGGCAGAGAAGGGAGATACCCCTCCTTGATTTGCTGAATCTTGAAATAAGACTGTTTCGCCTGGCTGCTGACACGGATTGGTATCCTTAGTGGCCCATCCTAGGTATCACACAGGTGACTACAGGGGGGAATACCTGTGGTACCTGAGGCAGACCTTGTATCACTTCCAGCAGTACTTCCGGAGGGTGCCCTTGCGAAGCTTGGGTACTTGCGCTAGCAAAGGTTGTTGTTAGGAGGTTAGCGTAACTGCCTTTGTTACCTTCGCTAGTGGATCTGGGTCGTAATTACCCCAGACTGCTTTCAGGAGGTCCTATTTTTTGCTTTCCTGTATTTTGGTGTCTGGTCGTAATCACCCGGAGCGGAAATACTTGAACGCTGTTTGCTTGGCTGTATCTTAGGGACTTTGTAGTGAGTGATATTTGCTCCTAGCTTGCTTAGATTTATAATTTTTTGAGTCTAATCAATATTTTAAAGTGGCTGACCGATCGATTCGTCGATCAAGACGGCTTCGTGGGTTGTCTCCCGCGAGTACCGAGCCTTCTTCAAGAAGGCGTAGAGAAATTCAGAAGGTGGTTATCACTTGGTGTTATTTGACATGGTGAAGAGAGATCCTCTGTTAGGGCTCAAAGTTTCTGTATCTGGTCTTGGTGTTGGTGTCATTACTTAGAGGAGTACTCCACCCACCTCAAGAGTTTTGTTTCCAGAAGTAGAAGTAGAGGAAGTGCCTCAATCTCCTAAATCACTTCCGTCTCCTCTTTCTTCTAATTCTTCGTTTATCATCGAGTACATCGGACCTGAGTCTGAGAGACCTAAGAGCCCTTATCCATCACATTCTCACCTTTCGATGGCCACGACAAGGAACACAACTTTGGTTTTGAGTGCTGCAAGTGTTCAGACTCTTCCTAAAGTTGAGGGAGGAGGCACTATTTCTATATCTTCGATTGCTTCTAGTGTTGTTGTGTTTGGTTCCGGTTATAACCAAGCACATGCTTCTCAATCTGCTCACTTTTGTCTTGGAATGTCCGTTAATGGATTTCCTCCGTTTTCCTTTTCTACTGCTGCAACTACATCCGCACCCATCTTCTCTATGGCTAGCGGATCAGCTTCTTTTCAAGGGTTCCCCTTTGGAAGTGGACATATTCCTCACTCGAATCCTTCCTTAGGATATTTTCCTTTTAATTCCTAGACTCAGAATTTTAATCCGTGGTCTGGAGGTCAAAGTTCTACTACCTTCACGGGGTGGAGCCCTATCTTTAGGCAGTAGGAGCAGGGAATCAGTTTCTCGCTGGTCACCAAGGGAATGTTCCTTTCTCTTCATCTAGTGCTTATCAGGCTTTTTCTCCCTTTTCAACTGCTTGGAACCCTTATCATGGGGTTTCTTCATTCACTACTTTAGTGGGGGGAACTGGTCTGGTTTATAGTAGCTCTATGTTGGGAGGGGGTCCTTCTCCGAATGCTGGGTCACAAGGATCTTCCTATGGCCCAAATTTTTCTATGAATTCTTCCAAGCAACCTGGTGCCTCATCAAATCCAGGGTATTCTTTTCAAAATGTTGGAAATTCATCCTATCAGGGATGGAATTCCCAGGTTCCTCCTCGTTTACCATTTCTGGCAACGTTAAACTTGCCAGATTCGTCGAAATTGACTAATGATCCAATCCGGTATAGTCCAGGGTGGCCTCCGGTCCCTACCAAACTACCTTCAGACATTCCAAAATTTGAAGGAAAGAATGGAGAGGATCCAATAGATCACATCACCACTTTTCATCTTTGGTGTTCATCAAACTCCCTGATCGATGATTTGATTAGGTTGAGATTATTTCAATTCACCTTGACTAGAAATGCAGCTAAGTGGTATATTGAGTTAACTGGGGGCAGTTTTTCCACTTTTGGGGATCTGTCTACCATGTTTTTGAATCATTTTCAGTTGCTTGTTCGTTATGATGCCGGGACTGAACTCTTGGCTAATTTTAAGCAGGACAAGGCAACCCGCATTTTTGATCATATTCAGGAATGGTGGAGAAGGAAGCAGCTCATTAAAGCCTATATTCCAAACGAGTTCCTTCTAGAATGGTTTTTGAAATCATTGCAGCCAGATATTTTGAAGGATGTATCCCTGTCTGGGGTATTTTATGAGGAACAAGCTATTTTCAGGGCCCAACAATTTCGGGAAATAACTCCCTAAAGGTTTTTGGGTTGGAAACCTTCACAGATTAGGGGCATACCATTCAAGAAGGACTCACTTAACCTATCTTTTATGCTAAAAACTAGATTTAATCAATTGCGGAACTTACTCGAAAGTCCTATGTTTGATGTAGATCCTGCAGGGTTCAAACCCCCAGCAACTTCTCATGCTTTGTAACCTAGAAATCAAGAAAGAACGAATAAGAAACACTAGTTGTACAACATATATTGTTCCTAGATGTCAGAATAATTCATGTATAATATCATATAAGCAATACTGAATGTTTAACTAAAAATATTCACGCATATATAGACATGTGAATATTCGGGAACAAGATGGTTCTTCTTTATTATAAATGGCATGTAAAAGAATAGTAAGTGGAGAGATCACTTGAATCCTTCCACGGCCTTCGAGTAGACCGTCTTCTGGATCCGTCCAGCCCTCACCTCGCTAGGATTCTTCCACAATGTGTGCACATTAGATGTCATATAGGATGATGATCATCTTCAAGGAAACAAGGGTTTCCTGAATATACTTGGGAAGTGCAGGAGGCCGGGAAAATCAGACTTGAAATAGGGATCCAACAGAGTATAATATCTATAAATTTTCTCTCCCCCTTAGGCCATACACATGAGGGGCTTTTATACTCCCTCAAAGTAGTTTCAGTAGTTGGGAATAGTTGGGCCACGAGCTGGGGTGGTTGAATTACGGGAATAACCATCACCCTGCCATGAAAATAAGGATTATATATATATTTTTAATGATTTAAATCGCATACGCAGAAAATTATGAACGGACTCACGTATACACACGGAAAAGTCTAGGCATAATTGCATATGGGGATTTTAACACTATTTTTTATGAATTTGTTAAGTCTGGCAGGAAAGGGTGCCTAGGGCCAAAGAGGCAAACATTATTCACATGAGGGTGAAAAATGATGTTATAACAGAAACATAACCAATTGGCGTGTATTTAATGATGACAATTACATCCTAAGTTTTTTAACTTCAAAAGGGTCTTATTCTAATCAAATCATTAATGAAGATGAGCATGATAGGAAACAAAATAATTCTTCTGAGGAGAATAATTTTCCCAAGCACGTGGTAAAATTAGAAGACATATGATCTGAAAGATATATTAAAAAAAGTGACCAATTGAAAACTTCAAAGCTCTAACTTAATATTTGAATTGGTTAACCTAGGATCTGATAATAAACCTCAAAACATAAATTTATGCCTTGGGCTTGCACCAGATGAAATATCTTCTTTCATCCATCTGTTGAAAACATACAAGGATGTCTTTACTTGGATTTAAGATGATATTAGAACTTATGACACATCCATCATTCAACACACCATACATATGCTTCCAGATGTAAAATCAATCAAACAAAAACTTAGGAAGATACACCCTAATATTGAAGCACAAATTATGGTCGAATTAAACAAGCTACTCAAAGATAAAATCATCTTCCCGGTTAGACACTCCAAGTGGGTTTCAAATCTTGTACCAGTTAGGAAAATAAATGGAGACATTCGAATTTGCATAGATTTTAAGAATTTAAATTAAGCATGTGAAAAATATAACTTCCCTTTACCCCTGATTGAACAAATTTTGCAATCTTTTGCAGGTTCATAACTAATGTCATTTTTAGATGGTTTTTCAGGCTATAACTAGATTCTCTTGCATCCTAAAGATAGGCTAAAAACCACATTCATAACCAAATGGGGAACATATGCTTATCAAAAGATGCATTTTCGATTAAAAAATGTTGGAGCTACATTTCAAAAGAGAAATGAATATTTATTTCAAAGGTTTGATCAATAAATCAGTTGTTGTGTATTTAGATGATATAAAAATCTATTCAAAAAGAGAAACAAACATCTTTATGACCTAAAAAAAATATTTTGAAAGATGCATAAAATTTGGAATCTCTTTGAATCCAAAAAATTCGAAATTTTTCTCTTAGTGAAGGTAAATTTCTTGGCTTTATTGTTTCAAAGGAAGAAATTTGCATAGACCTAGAAATGATTAAGGTGGTATCATAAATACCTTTTCCTCATAACAAAAAATCCATGTAATCCTTTCTTGGTTAGAGTAATTTTGTCAATCTATTTGTTCGTGATTTTTACCAAATTTTATTTCCTTGGCATACCATGATAAAGAAGCAAGAACTCTAAAAATGGGGACAAATCGAGAAAAAGTCTTTTGAATCAATAAAGAAAACCATCATAGATTTTCATTCATTATCAACACCTGATTTTTCTAAACAATTTATTATATATACCTTTACTTATAAAAAGTCATATGCCATAGTTTTAACCCAACCAAATGAAGAACAAGTTGAAGCTCCCATTTCCTTCTTTAGTTCCAATTTACAAGGAGTCGAGTTAAACTATTCAGAAGTAGAAAAACAATATTTTTTCTGTTTTTAAGTCAATAAAGAATTTTATACCTTTTCTCCTAAAATCACATACTATATTTCTTGTTCCTTTCCTATCAGTTACACAATTTCTTATTCAAAGAGAATTAGGCGAAAATAGAGCTAATTGGGTTACAATCTTGTAGGAATATGATCTAGATATTAAACTTTCTAAAATAGTTAGAGGTCATTTTTTTTGCAGGTTGATGACTGAAGCATCTGATAATTCAAATGAGAAAGATTCAGGTAATAATGTTCAATTCTCAAAGGCAAGTCCTGTCGACACTGAATCTGAATATGCTGATTTGATTTTCTTTCTAAAAAATGGTTATGTTCCAACTCAAATTAATTACAATAAAAAAATAGCCATAAGACTTAATGATAATCAATACTAGCTTATTAATAATGTTCTTTTAATAAATAATTATGATTTTGTCTTACTAAAATGTTTTGAGAAACCTGAAGCTGAAAAGGTCTTGCAGGAAATGCATGGTGGACCCACTGGAGGACATTACAGTGGGGATAATATTGTACAAAAAATACTTCATGCTATATATTAATGGCTTACTTTGTTTAAGGATACTCATGCTTATGTACGAAGATGGAACGTATGCCAAACAACTTCCGGAAGATAGAAAAGGTCAGCCTTACGTTTACAACGAGTCAATATCAAACAACCATTTGAACAATGGGGATTGGATGTTATAGGTGAGATTGTTCATAACTCCTCTAAACAACACAGGTACACTTTAATTGTTACAAATCATTTTACCAGGTGGGTGGAAGCAATCCCTTTAAAGGTAGTCAAATTTGAATGTCATGGATTTTATTGATCAACATATAATTACCAAGTTTAACTTACCTAATGCTATCATGTTTGATAATTCTTCCTATTTTTAAGGAAATATTTTAACTAAATTTTCGTTAAATAGAGGTTCTAAACTTAAATATTCCACTAATTATTATCTGCAAGGGAACGTATTAACCAAATCTACCAACAATAATCTCTTAAGAATAAACAAGAGAACCATTGATGACAAACAAAATAACTAGAATAAAACTCTAATATTTTCTCTATGGGTTGACCGAATTCCTTATAGGGATTCATTAGGAACTTCTACTTATCATTTGGTGTATGGAAAGGAAGTTATCTTACGTCCTAATCTAGATATTCCTTCATTTTCCTAGTTTAGTCCATAGAGGAACAACCTTGCTATGCTTTACACTAAATAATGTCTCAAATTCTAAAGTTAGAGGAAGGGGGAGATAAATCCAAACAAACTCATACTCAACCTCAACAATTGGTCAAGTCTTGGTTTGATGAAATTTTAGTGAATAATATAAATTTTGAAATCAGTGACTTAATCTTAAAATGGGATCAGGCTTGTGAAGAAAAATGAAAACACACAAAATTGCAAAGACTGTGGCTCGACCCATTTCAAATCATTGAAAA
This sequence comes from Pinus albicaulis, assembly GCA_034641835.2. NCBI lineage: Eukaryota > Viridiplantae > Streptophyta > Pinopsida > Pinales > Pinaceae > Pinus > Pinus albicaulis. The sequence goes on along the minus strand of JAXQQM020081205.1, from coordinate 159,160 downwards.
ACTAGACCCATCAACTTTTATCCCTCAAGATTTAGAGGGTAAGAGAGATGTTCTTCCCATAAATGGGCTAGTTTAAAAAAATTATTCTTGAGAATGCATGTTGTGATATAAATATGTAAATAAACATATGTATGTATCGTTGTATTTAATATATACAGGTTGAATTAGTACTCTTTTGACTTCATATTGGGTTCTTCTATCATTAACTTAGAGTTTTATTAATTAAAAGAAGGATTCTTAGAAAGAAATTATAACATTGAAGTTTAGTATTGTATCTACCATGATCTATGAAATATTTGTCTCCATTAATTTGTAATAGTTTCATAACTTGAAACATTAAAAGATCCCATGACTCTTTGATATGTCATTTACAATTTCTTTTAAAAAACAATAGAGACTATTTTGAAGTTTTAGCATCTTTTGACTTTGATTGTCATCCAAAACTCTTAAGGGGAAATTTTACCTCCTCATCCACTAATTTTTTATTTTCAGAGTGTAATTCAAAAATATTTAAATTTTAAAAGATAAGGGGTCTCATTATGAGCCAACTTACCATCATCATGGGGAACTAAAGATGTTGACATTATCATGACTGGTCACTAAGCTAGGATAATGTCTTATAGATTCATAATTGAACGATAATAGGTCTCATCACGAGATGAATTATTCAATATCATTATAACATGTGAATGGAATCGTCATTATATAGCCACTAAACCAGGGCAATGGCTTTCAAACAACTAAAAGAAAATTTAAAAAAATGAAAATTTAATGCCTCTAGAATATCACTATAAGTGGATGAGATACTGGTATTATTCAGTTAAATAGTAACCCTATCGAGGATATGGATGCCTATTGGCACCAGTATCTCTACGAGTGAAAAATAAGTTTATATTAAAGAAGAAAACTTCTATAGTTCTCTATTTTATCTTTAAAACTGATGAGATGACTCAAATTGATGATGAATATTCTTATCAATAAGCGAGTTTTGCAAGTTTTATGAAATAATGAGTTCAGTTTTATTCAGAGTATTTTCAACCAATCTAAATTTCAAGAACTTGAATATTTCTAAGTATTTTTTGTTAGCTATTAAAATTCCATTTATTTTTATAGAGATAACTGTTTTTCTCGGTATGTCTCCAATTTTTGTAGCCTACAAAAGCCCCCCATTCTTTTTATTTAGGTATTAATAAATAATGGGGACCCTTATTTTTGTTGATAAATTTCCTAGAACTCAAATAAAGTTAGGAAATTTTTAGGATCAAATAAGCATGAAGACTTCCTTTGTCAGAACACACACAACAAAGGTTCACCTTTACAAATGAATGGTAATCACAAACCCTTAAAAAGAAACCTTTTATTTGAATTTAAAAATGTATATCAGAAAAGTTCCATATCGGACTCCTTCGACATCGTAACTTTCCTCTCATGAAAGTTACGATAAAGTCTTCCACAATATCTCTTCCTGACGACTTGTTTCCAAAAGGGATTTTTATTAAGGTTTCATTATAAAATAAAAGCAAGTGAGCATAGATGCATAATTGAATATTACACTTAGCTGTTGGCCCCACAAGAAATATGTTATTAATACTGACTCCCGTGATATCGTAACTTTACAAAGGTGAAACCTTCGATATCCTGAACCTCTGAGATCCTACACCTATGATATCCTACACCTTAGATATCCTACACCTCTGAAATACTTCTCCTCTGATATCTCTCAGCTCCGATATCCCATACTTTTGATATCTCTCACTTCTGATATCTCTCATTTCTGATATCCCTCACTTCTGACATTCTCCCTCTCTGATAACTGCCATGTCTGATAAATATTTCCCCGGTATCCCTTCTCACTTTTATTCATAGCCATTACTTTATCAGAGTATTTATATATCAGAACTCTTCAATATCGTAACTTTTTAAGCTTTCCCCATTTCATTATTCTGATACATTTTCCCGATATGTTGATGTGTCAAGCCCACATGAAATCACATTCTCGCATTTAAATATCACAAAGTGGAGAAGTAATGTTTTTAAAAATGATAAGAATTTGAATTCATCACATCTCAATTTCATCAAGATTTGTCGTCAAAAGAAAGGTTGTAATTGTAAATATTTCAATATTTGCACTAAGCCTTGAGAGTTAAGAAATTATCTCTTATTCATTTTGTTATTCTGTTACATGCTAGTTTCGACTATCACAACAATCAAGAAATTTCTAAGGCAGGAAAATGGAAAAATAATAATACATCACAACAACCACCAACCACTCTTCCCACCGAAACAACTCCAACCATGTCAAGGTTATTTTCAGACACAGTTTGCACCAGAGACGTAGGGAATTTCTCATGGGAAGCCATGTAAAAGTTCTTTGAAGATGAAGGACCCAGAATTACAAAGAGGACAATGAGGGTCAATGGTTCTACCTAGGTCTTGAGTGCTACCTATAGTGATGGAGCTAATTCCTTCCTGCACAGGATTGTGACATGACCTAGAATTCGTCCTTCCTTGTGGAAAAATTAAATATTACCAACATAAATATTATCACAACAAAGAAAACATTGATTGGATTATTTACCGATGAATATTTCAAAAAAAATGTACCATTTTCCCAACCCACAATTGAAATATGACAAGAAATTCATGAAGCCTTCATGAAATAACAAGACCATCCATTAGAGCCAATTAGGAAATGTAGAAGGGACTCAAACAAGCAAAAGAGAGAGGACTCAAGTAAAGACATTGTTGACTCCCTTGTTGGTCCCTTTTGTCAAGTAGCTGCTATAATTTGTATTCTTTTCTTTTAGCCTAATACAAAGAAATTTATGGATCAATGGGCACCACTTATAGATGCTCCTTCAAAGGGTTTTGTCATGTATTGGGGTACTATTCTTTCAAATAACATAATTACCAACATCTTGGCTTTTAGAAGGATCACAGTTACTCTGATAAAGTAATTTCCCCCTTATATATGAATTCTTATATAATGGATGCCCTATCTTTTACTATGAAGTTTCCCTCTATGGGATGGAAGTGGGTTGTAGAAGACCCAAACCCAATTCATGTTTATCATGATATTCTTTGGGATTACAAAAATCTGCCTCAGTTTTACAAAATATGTCATAGAGTCATCTTGCATATTCATCAGATTATTTTTGACAAAAATACCTCTCATTTTTCCCCTGAAGTTGAAACTAATTTACTCTGGATAGAAAAATTGTTTAGGGAAGAGTTGTTTACCTATGTTCGATTTTTTGGGAGTCTATCAAACCCCCATTTTCTACCCTTATTTGTTCACGATAAACTTCTTGCAAGGGAGATAGCCTATCATACCATTGGAAATGGTATCTCGAAATTAATGAAAGAATAAAACAAAAATATATGGCCTACTATCCCAATCCAACATGGTATATATGCTTTAGATAATTTCAAGCATTCTCTCCTTGAAATTAATGAAATTCAAGAGTTCAACTTTCCTAGCATTCCCAACAAACAATATGACTCAAATCAAGTTGTTAAAAAGGTTACATCAGCATCAAGTGTTAGGAAATTCACTCACGAACCTAATATATTTGATGATCTATTTGTGAACGCTCCTACTTTTTCAACTGTCATGAAACTTGTAGAAAATTAGATGACTCCACAATAGATCACTCAGTTTTAACAGTATAGGGCTTTAAGGTTAGAGAATTTTCCTATTGATTCATTAAGGATTCACCGAGAGGAAAAGGTTCTTGATGAAGTGATAATTATTTTTTCTACACAAACTATTAATGTTCCTCAGTCTAAAGAGACAATTTCCTCCTCTTATACACAAGTAGAAGATCCTTTGCCTGAAGATAAGCTAGAAGAAATATGGAAGAAATACTATCAGGCTCTGTATTCAAATGCTCATGAAACTCAAACTGATAACACTCCTTTGCAAAATAAAGTCCAATAGACTTCCAAGAGCCCTGAACAAAATCTGATTTCAACAAAGTCATCTCAAAGTCCTTTGGAAGACCATGATAATGATATTTTACCACATTTCCCAACATCAGAGGTTATTTTAAAGGTTTAAGAAATTACTCCACTTGACATATATTATAGCCCTCAACACAAGGTGTGGTTAAAAGGGAGAGTAAGAAAAGAAATATTGAACAAACCAAAGCTTTAATTCCTGGAGATGCATCATTTCAAGTATTATGGAAAGGTACTAAAACTTGTCCTATAGAGGAACTGGGTAAGCTCCCCTAATTCATTCGAGCTTATGATTTAGCTACAATTGATAAGGTCATTGAAGCACTATAGTTTTTGCAGGAAAAAGAAGAAAGATTTTTGTATTTGGAACAAAGTATTGAGACTGAAAAACAAAATACTACTGAAAAATGGCAAGGATAAATCATAGAGATTCAAAACAATTTTAAGTTTCTCAGAGTTAAATATGAGAATGATCTACATGCCCGAGATGCTAAAATTCAGGAGATATATAGCAGGATTGAACAACTGAATGTTAATCCTGAATTTATTGAGTTCAAGAAGGAAGAAAAATAATTAAGCACTCTTATTTCTCAACAACAGGTTGCTTTTTTCCATAACTTGGAAACAATTCATGATTTATGAAAAACTGCTAGTTCTCTGGTACACTAGCTATCACAGGTTAAAAATTATTTTGATGACTTAGAGGATAATATTGTCAATTTCATAATATGGCAAGAAAACATAGAGAGAATATTAACAAATCTTCCAAAGATTGAATAATCACATAAGGAGATTGTTTTTAGATAATGGAAAATTCATCTCAAGCATACCGAAACAACAATGTTTCAAGCAAGATACATTTAAAATAATCTTATTGAACCAGTTAGTGATAATTTATTTCAATCCAACCTGATATAAAGTATTCCTGAAGTGTCATTTCCAGGTATTAAACCACTTAATAATATATGGAAGGAAACCTCCAAGAAGTGGGCTAAAATTATTGAGCAATTAACTAAAGTCGACTTGTAGAGTCATTGGTAATTCTAGACCAAACCACATAATCAATGGTTAATGCTTAATTGTCTATCAAGTATGACCAATCAAATGTTTCCAACGTTAAGAGACATGATATTCATCAACTGTATGAGAATGAAACTAAGGGCTCCACCTAAACTGATGATTATGACAGATACATATGAGTTGCAACAACGGATTGGAGAATAATATTCTCCCAAAGTTTAGATAATTTGTTTCAACAAATTATAAACTTGGTCCTTTTTATTTATTTCAGCTACACCGCTTGAAGTTGTTTTTTTATTTTCTATATTTAAATTTTGTAATGAAATTATAAATCATTTCCATTTGATGTGAGAAAGGGTTCTGAATTTTGGAAAGAAGGTTTTTGTTTGCACTACTGTAACTTAAGTTTGTCTTAATAGAAAGCTGAACCACCATAATTTTTCTCATGAGCAAAGTAACGATATATTAGGTACTAATATCTATTTTTTATTTCTTTGTTTAAAATTCGAATGGTAATTTGATTATGTTTATCATATATGTGTTACAACAATCAAACATTTATCACTATTGATATGTGTGATTGGAATTTTATATTATATGCATAAACAACGAGATCTTATATATATGTGATAGGTTTATCATCTAATTTAATTAAATATTTAATTAAATTAGTTATCATTTTATATTTCAACTTCATAATCATATGGTAATCTATATTGTCATATCTCTTGTGAAAAACTTTTAAATCACATATGTGCAAATAAATTTCCCGGGATAGATATTAAGTCTAAGTAATTATTATTTTCAGTTTTTCTCACACCAAGCCATTATATTTATACCTAATCCTTTTTTATAATTTTATTCAAAGGGAAATTGGTCCCATAATCCTAGTCAAATCCACCATTCCAAATAGATAAGGATCTTCTCTAAGGTCCCAATCGAGTGGTTTTCCCCCAATGTTGAGGAAAATATTTCAAGTCTTCAACATGCCCCCAAATATTGTAACCATTGGACTCCTAATACAACATTCATACCACCCATTGAAATGGAAATCATTAGAATATTCAATACATATTTCGCCATGGTTATATTTATATTATGGAATTTTCTTGAGAAATTTATAGTTCACCCATATCCAACCATCACTTGATACTATGGTGTTGAGTATAGAAATAAATACAAATCCTTGGATATCTTACAACGAATAAATTTATGGTTAGTACCTGAATCAATTAATACTATTACTTTTTTTATTATTAATATATCCTTGTATATTGAGAGTTTGAGGAGTGGTAATTCCCACCAATGAAATAAAAGATATGGTCAGATCCATTTCTTATTTTTCAGCCCCCGGTGTTGGTTCCTAGTGTATATCTTGTTCTTTTGATGTTTCTTGTTCCTTTTCTTCCTCATATTTACAATCTGTAAACTAATTTATTCTCGGCACTCTTATTACCTTTATTGTATTTTCTATCACAACTGTAACAAATCCATTTTTTAATTTGTTTCCTCCTGTTGTTTTTGTGTCAACCTTGTAGGTTATGGTAGGCTAAGAGTGGCGACACTTCCATATTTATAGTTATGAGTGGTAGACCCTCTTGTTTCCATAAATTTATTTTCAACTTTTCATGCCACCCTAAATGCATTCTCCAATGAATTAGGTTATCAAAGGTGAACCTCATGTTGGATATTATCGTTTAAAGTCCCTAAGAAGACATCAATCATATGCTCCTTATGAATATTAGTTAACTTGATATGAAATATTTTAAAGTCCTCAATGGGCTCTGCCATTAAACCCTTTTGTTTGAGATTTTCTAATTAGCTAAAGAAGGTGTACTTGTTTTTTGTATCCTCATAGTTTATTATCAATTCCTCTGTAAAAATTGACCAAGTTACAAGAGATTTATGAGATATAATCCATAGATACCACACAAAATGATTGGGTTCTAAATATAAATATGTAATGTCTACCTTTTGTGTGTGTTGCACATCATGCCGATCAAAGAATTTCTCCATTTGTAGTATCCATGTTACCAGATCCTTCCCATCAAACTTCATCATATCAATCCTTGGAATGTGGTTTTCCTTCAACCCAAAGTTAGATTCTCTAAAATTATGATTCACGTTCATTTTTTTCTCATCATGAGATTTATGGAATACCTTTTCGCCATTAGGAGGAATTTCATGTAGCAACTTTGTCAAACCTTCCATTTTTTTTAAACCATCCTTCAAACCTTCCATGTCCCTTTTTATTTTTTCTTCTAAACAATCCATGTTCTCTTTTAAACAATGCATCTAAACATTGATAATTATTTCCAATTTATTTTTCATTACTCTTTGCAAGAGTGAACTTTGTTGCACTTTGTCTCGTAATTAATTTTGATATATATTTTTTCATTTCTTCCTCTTCTTCATGCATCATAGTAGAGATTTTTAGTTTCTTATTGGGAGTACCCATTTTCTTTTTGCTAGGAATATTGGAAACAAATAATGATATATGTTCTTTACTATGCCCTTTGAATTACTTTAGACGGATTTTTTCAAACGAAAGTTATGAAAATTTAAAAAAAATACACTCCTTTTTTTCTTTATTTTTGGAGCTTGATCTTGAAATTATTTTATCTCTATAATTTCAGTGCATAGTATGAAATTCCATCCTATGTTATCCCTATGATTCTTCTATCCAAAAACACAAGCCCAACCAAGATTGGATTCTTCAAGATAAGGCTATGCCAAATATACCACAATGACCTAATTATGGACAATTTCAGTAGAATGAACTTGTATAGGGTGTCATGTGTCATTGTTTCAACCTTTGGCACTAAAATTAATACAATATAAAACAAATTCCATTCACTTTTAGTCACTTTTTATGAAATTCAAATCCAATTCTCGAAGAGAAAGTTATGAGGATTTTTCCTCGGTCACCTTTTTTAGAATGAATTCTGGAGCATGCGGAAACCCTAACTTATTCTCACCATATCTCAAGAAACATAGCGAAACGAGATCTGATTTTTTTACACAAATTTCATCAAGATTTTTCCTCCATATGGTATAAATTTCAGCTTTTAAATCATTGTATAAAAACATTATAGATAAAGTCCGAATATGACATGTGTGATGTAGAGAAACCCTAGAATCCAAAGATCTAATACCAAATTTTATGTAACCAAATCATTAAATAGAAGAAATAATTGATAAATGACTTGAAAATAAACCTCTTTGAGGGGGAAAGCTCCTTTTAAATCACATAAATGAATAATTCTTGAATGATATGAATGACAAGGCCTCCTTTTTATATATGAGTCTAAATGGCCACAATATAATTAGGTCCTACAATAATAATAGTGAGATTTTATGGGGCACTATTATAACAATATGGGGGATAAACTAGTATTATAGGAACCTAATATATTACATCAACGAAATTGGCTCTTAATCCCTCAGAATCCCAAAATAAAAAAAAAATGTCATAGCATAATGAGTTAGATGAAATCAGAAAGGATGATATTCAAAGGAAAATAATAATCTAGAAACAAAGGACAATATGACATGACAAATTTATCAAGGTCAAAAAGTTCAAACTAAGTGATTGGGCTCTTCTCTTTGATTCAAAATTTAAAGATTTTCAAGGAAAATTCCAAACATATTGGTTAGGCCCTTATGAGATAGAAGTTGTTTTAAAAATGTAGTAAGAACCAATATTATTGATGAGGAAATAATCACTTTTCCTCTTAATGGGAATATATTAACACTCTATGAAAATCCCTTATCTAGAGAAGAATTTGTTTGAAATTTGTAGAAAGGAACTGTTGTCACAAAATTGGATCTGATAGGCTACTTGATTAGTCAACTTCATGTAACTATTTCAAAGCTAATCTTTTTACTGAGGCTTAGCCTCCTCAGCTTGAGAGGGCTCTCTAAAGGGTTAATGATTTGGATAAAAATATAGATGGCTAACTCTATTTGAGTAATGAATAGATAAATGACAGATATGGTTGAGAATCACCTTAGCATGTACATATTGGGCTTATGGAGTCAAAAAGTTCATTAATCCAAAGAATCTACTTAACATGGAAGTTGAGGCATATCAGAGTTTTAGTCAAGAGATAAACACATATGAAAATGTAAAAACATAGTTGGTTCATTTATATAGGAAGTCAGAGCATCTAAAAGATGAATTATGAGTAATATAGATAAAAATCACTGCAATAGGATAATAAAGAGATGCAAATAGAATAGGAACACACTAAAACTCCTTCTGAATCTCAAGTTGGTTAAGTAGAAAATCTCTACATTAGCTAAAAACCAGTCAATTACAATAAGCACAGTTTTGCCAAAAATGTCCAACCTGTACTAATTCGACCTCCTAGCCTTTAATAGACCTCTTACAACATGAGATGGTCTGCCTCTAGGCTAGATACATCGAATTTCTGACTCCTTCCACCTTGCATAACCATAAGACATGGAATTTATTACAAAAAGACACCTAATCCGTTTAAACAGTCCTATTCCAAAAATGACTCAAACTACTTATTGCTATCTATAACAACCTTATCTATTCAAATTTACATCATTTCCAAGTGTATCATCACATGGTAGAATCTAGATGATGGGATTCAACTCTTCATGACCATATTGCTGACCTCCACCAAAATAGGAAACAGTCCCTTGTTTTATAGGCATAGAGTCTTGTGCATTCTTTGAACATTCTGACCATCATGTACTCTTTATTTCGAGGTCCTTAGTTGTTTGAAGTTGATTTAACACATCCCAAAACTCCTCCCTAGGCTCCAGTTGTCCAAAAACACCTCCAAAGTTGTTTAAAAGAGTTGTAATGTATTGTGCTACAAAAACACAACAGTTTCGTAATGCCTTTGTAACATTGCCATTTTAACGCTTAGTCTTCAAATTTTTGACTTCTTTCCTCCAAGATTTTCTTAATTACATTTTAATACATCCTCAATTGAAAATTTAGTTCTTGATTTATCCTTGTACCCTTCAAAATTTGATAGAAATGAGCAAGAAAAGGTGCTACAACAGTTTTGTAGCGCTTTTCTGCTTTTTTACACTGTCTATGCTACGAAACTGCTGAGTGTGCAGTTTTGTCAGAAAATTTCAAAAATGAAAACTGTAGTTATTCCAAAAACTTGAAACACGCCTGTCTGCAACATCTAAAAATCGTATTAACTATAAAAACATAGTCATTATAGCTTACTTGAGGTTCCTTCTTCATTTTCACTTGATTAAGCTATTGGCTCTTCAATGACTATTATTTTAATGCCTCTGCTCTTTAACTCATCCTAAATCAACTTCAGGTGCTGGTCTAAGTCCTCCACTTGATCTTTAAGTCTTCTGATATTAGCTCTCAAGTGAGTATTTATTATTCTAACAAACTTAGCTTCCTTTATTGTTGGAACTGTCCATTTGAAAAACTGCTCTGCACTACTTGGAGTTTCAGAAATAGAATTAGTTTGTCCTTCCCATAGTGCCTTCATCCTTTTAAACTGTGCTTTCTTAGCACTATGATTTCTATCCCTCTTTCTCATGACATCAATTTCCTGGTTTGCCAACCTCAATTTTTCCTTAAGATGCCGAAACTCTATTTTCTCTGTCATTTCTTCTTTTCCCTCTTTGTTTTGCTAGTTGTATGCTTCACTATAGGTGATAAGAGATCAAAAACTTCTTTAGGAGCTTTAGGTGTCTCAGTGGGTTTATGAACTTCCTTACTGCCTTCCTTCAGTTTCCTAGCATGCCTAGTCATAGGATTTCTTGCTTGAAAGATGAAAACTGCATTTTCCCCAATGAACTCTAGCTTTTTGGCAGACTTGGCCTTTTTCAGTTTATGCTCATCTTCCCCAATGAACTTAGCTTGAACAATGGGTGTCTCCTTTATGTCAATAACATGAAGAATGTCCTCTAGATTTCCCTTTGCTACTGGGCTGTCCTCTGTAGCAACTGTCTTTCCTTTTGATGCCACTGCTTGGCTTCTAGTTACTCTTTTGATTTCCTGCTTACTGACAACTTGTTTCTGCCTTTCCGGTGATGGAGTTGGTGTATCAAGAATTTGTATTTGCTCTGCCCTTTTCTCAGCTTCTTTCCTTGGCTTCCGTTTTACTGATTCTTTTGGTTTTATAGCCATAGGTTGACTTGGTTCTACTGTTGGTGGTGATGGAACTCCTTTAGCTTTAGGGTTTCTTGCAAGGGTTAGGGTTTCCAACTCAAAACCATTTATAAATGAGAAAGATGACCAATCCCTTCCTATCTTCTGAAGTTCATATAAAATCAATAAATTCATTAAACCATGATGAAACAAGGATGTTTCACTCCCTTCAGACTTCGCTTTCACCTTATCAGCCATCTTTGCAATACTCCTATGCATATAAAAAGGCAAATCGAGTGAAATCTTACCAGTGAAGTGCAGAAGCAACTTGAAATGATATGAGTAAACCTTGTGCTATCTGCCTTCACATGTGAAATACTTATTAATATTGAGCATCAGCTTTGAGTATTTATCTTTGATGCAACCTCTACGGATAGCATTATTAAGATCCAAGTCTGTGTGCTCAGGCTTCATAAATTCTTTACACTGCTCCATATCAAATTTGAAGCTTTTAAACCAAGTTTCTTGACCTCTTGGTATCTCTGTAACAACAACAATGGTCTCTGGTGTAATAGATACACTTAGCATCCCAACCTTAGTAGCTGTTCCATTAAAATTCATGGAAAATTCTTTGGATACCTGTGTGTGAGAGCCCTGCAACGTTTCACAAAACCGTAAGCAGCCTACTTTTCTGAATGCCTCCATCACTGCTATGTCTTCAGTTATTGACCTCATATCTTCAAGTTCATTCCTTAAGCACTATCCTCCTCTGTGTATTTTCTTATCTTCGGCCATCCTTTTTAGAAAACCTGTCAGCCTCGCTTGAAATGGGTGTAGAAAACCTTTGTATGAACTGGCCACAAGTTTGGTTTAACACTTCAGAGCTCAGACATTTCGAATGGAGGCAAAAGGAAAATGAGAATGACCAATTAGGAAAGATTTTGAAATTTAAAATGTCATCTCATAACTGAATGATGCCTCATTCATAACCTATAATGATAATGATGACTGCAAACGTGGGTGAGTACATCAAATTTCATCATTACCTAACTCATCATACCACTAACTTACCCTTTCCCAATGGTTTTTGACATTTTCCAGCTCATCTGACAAGACAGTTATAAATTTGCACTTTCGTAGTGCTTGCAGTGTAATTTTTCATGTTTGTGCTACGAAACTATTAGCATTTTTGTAGCGCAAAACAACTTTTTTCAACGGGTGGTGCTATGAAAATAGGGTTTTTTGGCGAATTGAACAGTTTTGACCCGAAACTTTAGGAAATGACCTACAAATGAAAACAATGAATATTTGACATGAAAGAAGTTTAAAAAGGACTTCAGTTGAACCTAAGGATGAGCTTTAAACCATAAAAATCTAAAACCTACCCTTGACCAAACCTAAATTGACTTCTAAACCCAATTTTGAACCATGAAATTTTGTAACCTTGTCACAATGATGTGCTATTTTTTTTTTTTTTTTGGGTGATAACAGGAACTATGTTGAAATTAGCAGAAAAAGGAGACCATTCTCCTTAAGCACCTAATTCCATTTAACTTATTTTGTATTAAAAAAATAGGAAAAAAAGTAATATATATATATATATATATATATATATATATATATATAGTTATGAAAACCAACATTGTTGGCATGACAATACAATAAATCCTATTTGAAAATCAAGATTCTTGACAGCTTGGATTTCCCTTCTATCCTTTGTAAATATAAACATTTTATATCTAAACTAATTAGTTTGATGACTTGATTTCTCTTTTAAATGAAATGATCATTTACAACAACATCAACAATATTTCTTGAACAAGACTTGGATCATATTTTTAAATTGATAAAATTTTGTGACGAGCAAAACATTGAATATCCAATCAGTTCTATCAACGTCAAATAAATATTCTTTCTTCAATATAGAAAGAAATAAAAACATGTCCGAAGAAACATATTATTTAACATAATGCATTTATTCAATTTTATTAAAGTTAAAACTATGGATCTAGGATATATGGACTTACCTATTATTTTTAATAAATCTCAAGAAATAGGATTACTGTAATTAAGACTCATATCAAATTAATGCCATAATACATTCATACCAGTTATTGCACTAAAACTTGAATTCTAATGTTTCCATCCCACTCAAAAACATAAATCCGAAAGAATCAATCAAAATTCCCTAAAAAATCTATGAGATTTTATTAAATAGTTATGTAATTATTGCATGGATAGTCCTATTTTTATCCGTTTCCACCATACAATCATATCATTAGCTAAGATTATTTAAAAATAATCTAATATAAATTATTAATATCCCAATCCCATATATTGAGGTATGTTCTAAGATCTAAAACTTCCAACATTTGCAATGGGTACTGTCATCCGCCATGATCTTGAAAGGGAAATCTTTTTGGCAACCTATCCCAGATGCCGGAAGCAGTTAAGAAATATAGGATGGTTGAATTTATTTTAAAATTTTTAAGGAAATGATTTTTTGTTTACGGGGTATTCACACGAGCATTTGATGGAGTGGAAGATGAGATATGAGTGATCATATTAAAAATAGAAGGGTCATTTTTTGTCAAAGCAACAAGACTTCCAAGAACTAGAAAACATTTCATCAAATTCCAGAAGATTAGAGATGAATCATGGATATATATACTAAATAATCCCAACATGGAAATTATATAATGGGAAAAAGGTATCCCTGTGTTAACATTTAAAAAAATTGGAAAAATATTTTGTTCACCCTTGAAAAATTTATCACTTGTGAAGGTAGGTATGGCATCATTCTGTTCTACCACATTTTACATTTGATGAATTACATTTGATGAATTTTATGAAAGGGGAGGAGATAAATTTTCCTTATTATTTACTCAATAGTCTTAGAAAGGTGCTCTTCAATATCTACAGGAATTCCATAAATATTGATAGGGCCCTTTACAATTTTGTGCTAGTTAAAATCCTTGTTGAGGTGAAATTGAAATCAAGGATTGATAATTGGGGAAATTTATTAATCATAAATCATTTCATTGAGTTATTATAGAAGTAATAAAATGACCCAAAAATAAAATGGAAAATAGGTATGGTGTCATCAAACCCTAACCCTATGGAGGAGAATATATGGGAAAAGGAATCGTCATTTCAATAGACAAAAGTCAATGGGTTTGTCGAGACAAAGGAAATGCTAGATATATAGGATCCAAAAATATATGGGAATGTAGATGCACTTGTGTTGTACAAGTAATCCCTTCCATGGACAGAAGAAATCCCTCTAGTCCTAATGGAAGGATCTATAAACAAACGAGACAAATATGTGTAAATTTTCCTAGCTTATATCAAAAAGTGAAAAGTAAGATAGATGGCCTACCTCACTCTGATGTTAACGCTCGTTGGTGTTATTGATCTATCTTCTCGATTCCAATTTCAATCCTCTTTATGTCATTGTAGATGAACACTTTTAAGGAATATCAAATAGATATGACAAAAACATAGATACCATAATTCATTCTAACATAAACTAGGTGATAAATCAGAGAGTATCACACTAAATGAGTAATGATTTACACACTTATTTAAATAAAACACATAATGTATTATTAAAATAAGGTAAGGGAAGTATAAAACTGCTTAAGCTCTTATGATGGAAGCCTCATTTGGATGAGTTTTCAAGTCCTAGACAAGACCTTCAATCACTCCTTTCTCCTTCTCAAATTTGCAACATTTAGGCACAACTGATCCCAGGATGGAAACCATCATTAATCAACCATTTGATCATAGTAGGGAATTCATTTATAGGGAAGGAGAGAGAGTTAGGAATCCAAAAAATGGGGAAGAAGGTCCACATCTCAAGGGGAATATCCCTAATATTAGGATCAAAGGCTTGGAATGGGAGGTCTCATCCCAATCCTTATTCACTTGTAACCATCTCACCACTCTCGAGGCTTCTAGTAAGAGAAGCTTCTCCTCCATTTTTGGAGAAACTTCCTAAAAAATACTAGCGCATTTTTTCACTAAAATTCCCGTCCTGGCAGCACTAGACAAATGTAATGGTGAAGGTGTCAAGCACGAGTCATTATCTATGGGGACCAAAATGGGCTTGCGAATAGGGTTTTTTGACAAGCTCTTCTTATGTTCTTCAGGGATGCTCTGGTCATGTTTTCATGGTGAACACATTGACAATTTCCGTCACTTTGAAAAATTTGAGGCAAAGTTTGACCCTTCAGGGTACAAGGCAGGGAGTGAAACAAAATAATGTATAACAGATCCCCCTAAAGCATGAAGTCAAAACGGGAAGTGATGGTTGAAATGATTTACAAGTCAAGACAAGGACCTAGGAAACCATCATCAGGAGACCTGCAAATCAATCACAATATAATATATATGATATCTATGATGTAAGTATGCCTAATAATATAACTCTTAATAGGCATCTAACAATACATGAATCCATGACATGGTCATAACCATCCGACTAGAAAGGATCATGTGTATGGATCCACAACATTTGAGCAACCATCTGTATAGAAGGGATCATTTGTACAATCATGAATACTAAATAACTCTAGACATCCTAGATTTATTAGATGAAGCCCAGGGTCGTCATATTTGTCCCGATCCATCCAAAGTAAGAATCTAACCATGTGAATAAATGTGTTGAAGTCAAACATGGTAGAAACCACTTGATTATTTGTTAATTATTTAAACCGTTAACATACATGAGAGGAATAACCAATGATGAAGATGGCCCTCAAGGTACAACAACACAATCTACAAGTGTGAATAATGGAGTTGAAGTTTAACACTTGTAGAATCATTTGATCGACGTCCAATGGCGTGAACCCGAAATCAAATGTGAAGAACCTGCCATTGAGGCATGCAAGCACCAAGGTATTGAAATGGAGTTTCTAGATCATCTTCCTGGACAATGAGTTGGAGTCGACAAGAAGTGATCTATCGAAGGAGGGCCATAATGTTTCCCACATCATCGACATGAAACAAAGGATTTTGCAAAGTTGGTGAGAGTGATTCAGGATTGTAGAAGATAAGGTCAAATGAGGTACAATAGGTTTGAATTTGCATATGGGACTTCACTTGAACATATTGGTGACACGAATCTGGAGTTTTGTAGCATTTGACTCAAAATGGGATGAATGGTCATGGTGACGACATGATATAATCAAATGAGAGGAAAATCAATTTCCAAAACCCAAGAAGGCAAGTGACAAAGCGAGTATATCCCAAACCCGACATGATATATAGATGATTGTCATGTTCAAAATAGATATGATGCCTTTGATATAGAATACAAGACATGCTTACTTACATTTTACCCCACTATTTCTAATTAGTACCTCTTTATTTTTTATTACAAGCTTGAAGAGGATACCATATGCTTGTCGTCTAAGTTCACGCTTCGGATGAATCCATCCTAGTAATTTTAATGAGCCCTAGGAAGGAGTATATCCATCACGTTGTGGTGACAAGTAATACGTTGTTTAATTTTTATGCATACAACGGAGGTACAACTCGACATATTTTTCATGTTCAGAGAGTTCGAAAAAGAGGTAGAAAAGAAAGCTCCAAAGGTCCATTTTCGTAGATAGTCCCTCAAATGTGAAAAGGTAGAAAACGATATATGAGAGAACCTCTTAGTTATGTTTTACTAAGGTATTCCTTTTTCGTAATTGGTATATATTAGTCTGGAAAAGGGTTAAACATATACTAAGTAGACGTCAGTTCTTTTACTTTCACGAGCTCAAAATGACAAGTGCTCCATGATTTTTTCATATTTCGAGAGTCTGAAAAGAGCTGAAAGAGAACTCCTCCGGGAGGAACGAGTAGTATAAAGGGTAACTACTGGCTCTAGTGATTATGGAACTACACAAAACACGTAAAATTCAATAGGTTCGCTAATAAAACCACTCATTACAGTGGTTCCTCAGGAAAGGGTAAAGAAACCAAGTGAAAGTGTATGGTTAGCCAAAAAGATGGCGACAATGGAATGAAAAAATCAAGGCTCATATAGAAAAAATAGGATGACAAAATGGAAATCACAAGAGGTAGGATCATAATGGTTTCATTTTTACAGAAGCTTGAAACATGGGAAACTCTTCTTGAAATTAGTTTCTTTTTTTGAAAAGCTTGAAATGGAGACAAAATATGCTTGAAAAAATTTTGCATGCCCCCAACATGGCAACTCAATTGGAGGTACATTCCCCCTAATATTTATCTCATTCACCTAAGTAGAATACTAGTTACTAATAAGTGGATGGAATGAAGGTTCATTTACGAGATCAAAGTGAAGGACTAGACTGGGAATTTATGATATATAATCAAAGACTCAATTTGAAAAGGGATTTGTTTCATTTTTTAATGAGCTTGACATGGTAAAATAACAATGCTCATAGGGATCTATTTCATTTTTTAGCTAGGTTGACATAGTAAAATAACTATCCTCATGGGAACCTATTTCATTTTTTAACGAGGTTGACACAGTAAAATAACTATCCTCATGACACCTTGTTTCTTTTTTTAACGACATTGACACAAGAGAATGAACTTTTCTCCATCACCTTGTTCCATTTTTTAACGATCTGGACACAAGAAAAGGAACTTTTCTCCGACACCTTGTTTCATTTTTTAAGGAGCTTGAGACAAGGTAAGGAAATATGCTCTGGCACCCTGTTTCATTTTATAAGGATCTTGACACAATACAAGGAAGTCTACTCCAACACTTTAATTCATGGCCCATAAGGATTCATGGCTTCCAAGAGGTTCTCATCAGATGGGATAACAACAATACATATCAAGGGATCTAATGGAAATATTAGGATTCAATTCCCCCATTATATGATGCACTATATCAATGACTAGAACATCAGTAGACACGGGCATGGAACAGGTTGACACATAATTAACTTGTGGTAGATAAGATACCACTTGCATATAAGGACCATTTAGGGATGTTGGTTGATTAGGAGTCAAATTAGAACCAATGACTGAAAGTTTGTAAATGGTCACAATTCTTCCTTCATGTGAGAAACACATCTCATGAAAGAGAGAAGAGACAAGAGCTCCCATGACATAAACATAGTAATGGCCAAGGAGTAAATTAAAATCCAAAGGGCCTTGGAAAAACATACATCGATATAGACAATATTTCCTCCCAAAGTAATACATAAATTAAGAAGGATCCCTAATAGTTGATTGGTTCCTCTATTAAAACTGAATAGATTCTAGGTAATGGGAAAAAGCTGCGGAGATCCTAAAGCTTTCTAAGTAGTGGAGGATAGAATACTAATATACGCGCCTTCATCTATTATTGTGTTAGGTACAAACACATTGTAAGACTAGATTCTGATCTGAATGGGAACATAAGAAGGAAGATGGAATCTTGTCAGTCGACTACAATTAAAAGAAGTGACCATACTACTTGGAGGGGGTGTCATGGGAATGGGATAAATTCCCCATTATGATATGGGAATGGGAGGATCAACCCCCTGTACTGTGAGAATGGGAAGATTTCCCCCCAATTCATTGGAATCTAGAGAAACAATAATAACATGAGCGATATGACGTTCACTCTCTTCGGAAGGGGTAGGATAAACTAAAGGTGGACCTGAGTCAACCATTTTCTCAACCAATGGTTGGTCAAGAAAAAAATCATGGTTTTCACTTTCAGAGAGAGTGGGATTTACTAGAGATGGATTCTAATAAATCACATCATCAACTAGCGGAGGATTAAGGGAATTTTTCAGATACCTAGATGGAAGACGAGGTAGAGAAGCTATAAGGTTTTCAAATACTTTTGTTGCTTCATCCATATAAGGAAAAAGGTGAATAAGAGCTTCCCTTTAACCCTTTTACCATGGATCTTACCATTACTAGTTGAATGTTTATCACCAACAAGATCTCTAGAGGTCGATGACAAATGATGATTTGAGCCTGTGGACCACACTTATAATACCTTGGAATACCATAAAAATATATAAGAAGGTGGTCAACCTTACATAATTTTCAAGGGAATTGAAATTTATGGGGTTGATTGGAAGATTTTTCAACATCAGTTTCATTGGTAACAATGGCTTATTTGTTTACCCTTGCTTATTTTTCTTCTTCTTCTTCATCATCTTCTTATTCTTCTTAGCTTCCTCATTACTAGAATACATAATTTCACAAGGCCAAGAGGAACAATGGGGTGAATAAATAAGTGAAGAAGGCGAGGGGTCAACTTTAGGATCAACATGAGGTTGACACTATTCAGGTGGAGGCGAACTTGGTTGAGAAGCTGCTTGTACATTCAGAAACAAGGGGGTTGAAAATAACCAAACTAGAAAGACGATGGTAAATCCAAGAAGGGACAAAATTTCCATATAAGGAGCACCAATATTTCCAAAAGGAGGAAAAGGACTAGGATTCACATCAGAGAGGTTTCCTTGTTTGGTAAACTCAAGAACAGTTGCCATTAGTCTTAACCTAAAATATACTAAGGATTTCTTCTACGGGGAATATTATATGCTGTGGGAAATAAATTTTAGAAATTAACAAAAAATAGATAAAAAATGGGTAAGCTAGGCATAAAGGACTACCAAGCAATAGTGAACTTCAATATACACCTTGGTGAATGGAGTAATTAATGTATGACAACCAATCTCCCTAAATTTTTTGTTCGGTGTATCACGATTTTTAAGGTGGTTGACTCAGATACCTATGGATGGATAGAAACCAAGTGGGGACTCCCAAAATATACATGCCGATATGTGGGAGTGCAGTATGTAGTAGTGTTATCTAATGTGTAACCATTATATGAGAGTGTTCCCATATACTTACCATCCATGGAGCACCTCCAAAATACCCGAACGTAATGGATAAAGGTCCTATACACTTTCGTATGTGGAACGAGATATCACCCCTAGGATGAAATGTTGGAAATAAATGATAGATCCTACATTTATCGATGCTAGAACATGTCTCTATCCTAGACCTCTAAATATTTGTGTTAATGTTCCAAATTCTCCTTAGGTTAATTGAGGTAAATTTTAAGTTGATCTTGATATACATTTTAGTTTTAAGGCTCAAAGATCGATGTCACCTAGACACCTATGATGGAACTAACATGAGAAAAGGATTCTTCCAAGTTATCTAGAATAGCAAAGAGGTTCAAACAATGATGCAAAAATGAAGAGTGTAGAAAACAAGCTTTCCTAACTAGATATTTCACATTCACTTTCCAAATGCAACTTTTAAAAGTAAAATGAATTTCACTTTTCTAAGATGCACCTACATGAATGTTTTCACTTTTGTTTTTCTTTTCGATGAATGAGAATCCACTTGATTCACTTTTCAGTTTTCACTGAAAAATGTAATCTATGTTCAATGATAAATCTCAAAATGACTTTTCAATGCAATGTGATCTAATGCTCTTTACGAAAAGTAAACTTTGAGATGAAAACTAAATGAATGAAAAATTGATTTATTTTATGGTATCAAAAGAACTAATATTTCTAAATCAACAAAAAATAAGTATTCCTTCCAAACATACAAGCAGGGAACAACAATTTAAATGGACTCAAAGAATAAAAGACTCAACCAAAATTTCACTTTTACTACTTCAAGTATGGGATGAAATTTTGCACATCACAAAGAAAATAACACCAAATAGACAAATATTTAAGGACACGGAGTAGGTGGATGAATTTAGAGATCAGGAAACACTAGGCCTTTTAACAAAAACCCTAAAAAATCTCAAATTTAAGGACCAATGCTACTTTACACAGAAAAATCCACACTGGCGGTGTCTTCAACACTACTTTATACAAAAAAGTCTGTGCTGGAAGTGCTACTTTACATAGCAAAATTCGTGTTGGACGCGAAAGAGTACCAACATGGACAGAAAGTGGAAGACATGGTCTTTAACGTGACTGCACTTAGTAATATCCACGCTAGTAGCATGACTGTTTATGAGATAAAGGACGTTGGGCAAGAAAATCTTAGGAAATAAAATAAAATCTAGAACAAGGACATAAAATTGATACTCTAAACCACATAATACTCATAATACAGATCCAAAATTAATCAAAATCAAGGATCATTGAAATTTTGACCAAATTAATCAAAAATACCAAATACAAAAGGAGGATTGAAAGGGCTATGGCTCTCGAGTGGGGTCGTCATTTTGTTGTACAAGAAATCCCTTCTACAGAAATAAGTGATCCCTCTAGTCCTAATGGAAGGATCTAGCAACAAACAAGATAAATATGTGCATAATTTCCTATCTAATTATATCAGAAAGTGAAAAGTAAGATAGATGGACTACCTCACTTTGATGCTAATGCCCATTGATGTTGTTTCTTGATCTTCTTGCTTCCAAGTTCAATCCTTTTTACATTGTTGTGGATGAACACATGCAAGGAAGATCAAACAAAGACGACAAAAGCATACATAACATATTTCATTCTAACATAAACTATGAAATAGATCATAGAGTATCACACTAACTGAGTAATGATTTACACACTTATGGAAAGAAAACACATAATGATTTATTAATAGAAGGTAAGGGAAGCATACAACCACTTAAGCTCTGATGTTGGAAGCCTCCTTTGGATGAGTTTCAAAGTCCTAGCCAAGACCTCCAAGCACTCCTTTATCCCCCACAAATTGGCAGCATTCAGGAACAACTGAGCACAAGGATGGCAATCAACATTTATCAACCATTTGAGGATAGTATGGAATTCATTTATAGGGAAGGAGAGTGAGTTAGGGATCCATAGAAGGGCCAATAAGGTTCACATATCAAGGGTAAGATCCCTAATAGTAGGATCAAAGGCTTGGAATAAGAGGTCTCGTCCCAATCCTTATTCACCTGCAACCAACTCGTCGTTCTCGAGTGTTCTAGTAAGAGAATTTTCTCCTCCATTTTTGGGGAAACTAGCTGAAGAGGACCAATAGGATTGTTCACTCAAATTTCCATGCTGGTAGTGCTAGACACATGTGCTGGTGAAGGCAAAAAGTGCAAGACATTAGCATGGGGAGCATGATGGGATTGAAAATAGGGTTTTTTGACAAGCTCTTACAGAATTGGTTCAAGGAATTTCTTCTTTTGCTCTTTAGGGATGCTTTGATCATGTTTTCGTGGTGAACACATTCAGAATTTTTATCACTTTGCAACATTTGGGACAAATTTTGACCAGTTAGGGTACAAGACAGGGAGTGTGACAAAATATTGTATAAAAACTTGAAGAAAATAAAATGATAAATTATATGCCATTTTTCTAAGGATAACCATCAGAAAGGAAATACGAAATGAAAAAAATGAAAATGAAAATGAATGTTAGAATAAAAACATACCAAGAAGAAGGGTGAAAAAAGAAGTTAAGAAGAATCCAAAAGGAAAGAAATAAAAATATAAGAAAAAGAATGTTAAAATAAGGAATTATAAGGAAACAAAGGAACCATAAGATGAAATTAAATGTAGGAGGGTCACTGGAAGTATGAAAAAATGGAATAATGTTGCTTCATATTATAATGAAGATTATATAGGTCAAATAATCAAAATCATTGTCAGAACTTAAAAAACGAAGCTCAAAAGTGGATAAAATTTAGTAGCAAATCTATGATTGTCTTCATACATTGGAAAAGAGACACATAAAGAAAAGGTAATTAAATCTTCTCCCAATTTTGAGTAAAATTTCAGCAGTGGTTGTCCATTTCATATTATTTACTTTCCTATAGATAATTATCATGTTCCATTATCTATGAAGCAAGATATTATTCTAGAATTAAAAGAGAAAATAGTTTAATTAGAAGTCTTAGAAAAGCATGTACAAAAGGAAAATGAAATGTTGAAATTATAGAGCCATTAGATGCTTAAGGGAATGCATTATTGGCATAAAAAGAACTTACAAATCAATAATATCAATAAGGAACTATAGTAGAAAATTGAGGGCTTTAAATAAAATATGTTATTGAGGAAACCCAAGTGGTTAGTTTCCACGGAGAAAAAATGAGTAAAAAGTAACTTTGATATTTTGATAAATGAATATGAAACTATCCTCTAAGCTATGTTGTGAAAATTTTGGAAATTTTTACAACCTACATATGGACATCTAACACAAAAAGAATGGGGGAATGTCAGACTAAAGAAATAATAACTTTTTGGTTACTTGTGACTTTAGTTTTTCACCTATATTTCATACAAACCCTTATAACCTAGTTGTTTTTTGCATCATCTGGATTATGCTCCACCTTTCTGCTTCTTTCTTTGTGTATTCTTGAAAATATGGTACATGTTATTCTTCATCCTTCTCCTCATGACATGAAGATGAGGAGTCTTCCATGTGATCTCGATCTTCATTTTCTATTATGGTTCGGTGTTCCTTCGTCTTCTCACATGATGGTCATCTTATCTCTTCATCTCCATATGTGTCTTTTACCATGTCATCCTTCTCCATCTCATTCTTCATCATCTTGCCATAACATGATAGAGTACCTACATCTAAAATTCACTCATGACAAGACAACATCAGTATGATAAAACCCTAGTCTAATATGGCTCTATTGATTCACTAACTAAGCTAGAACTAGGTGACACGCTTGGAAAGAGGCTTAGTAACTGCACAACTGTGTAGGTTAGGTAGTCAGGGGTGAATCTTGAGCCTTCAGATTATGCAATGCGCAGTTCAGGCTGGACTGAGGAAGAATATTACATAGTTTGGGAGCTCAATGAGCTAGGATGAGGGGTTTGGAATTGTTTCAGTTAACCGCATTGTTATGGGAGGAAAAAAATACCAGGTGATTCCACAGTTTCACAATTCAAGGGCTCAAGGGTTGGGCTTGAGGTATGAGACTACACAATGTGCAGTTCGGGCTTGGTTGGAGGGCATATAATTTGACTTTTACCTTTGCAACGATGTTGATATTCAGGTACCATTGGTATTACATTTTCCATTTTGTTGGATAATAGGTTTATATCTTCTTAGGGTAAGATTAAATTTCGTTGTCCAACTTAGAAGAAATGAACAAGTTTACTGGAATATGAACCAATATTTTCTTATGATGTTTATAGGGAACTAGTAGATCTTCCTATTATCATATTCTTTGAGATAAAAAAAAATCAAAACCAATTTATTATAGTCCGTAACCAGTAATCTTTGTTACACTTAGATCTCTACCTCATCCTCTTTAACCCTAATTCATTATGTAGATTAGATAACCTATTTTAAAAATCCTGTAATTCATTTTTAGTGTGTGTTATCACTTAGAAAAAATGAAACCTCATTTCACATAGTTTTAAAGGTTCCTTTGTTGAAGGTATAGTCATAGAATTCACTTTTCATTACTTGGTAAAGGAAAAATTTAAATTTTTCTTATTAGCCTACCCTAAGGTCCAAACCCACCCTTATTCAAGTCTTTTCATGTCACATCAGTCATTATTTCCTGACATATTTCATTTTCCAAGCTTACAACTTCGAAAAGGTAATTTTAGCCAAGAATCCCTAGTTTCGTAGCGAATTACACAGAAAAAACACACTGTTCGCTATGAAACTGCTAATAATTTCATAGCGAACTTGTCCAGAAATACACTAAGTACACTATGAAAGGAGGTATTCCTGTCTGTATTTTCAAAACAGGTGTTAGGTGTTAGTAAATTATTGAAAGGGTTTGGATAGATGCAATTCGAGTCAGTTAGGGTTAAATCAAGGTACAATGGTCATGGCTGAAGTCATTATTACCATTTTAAGCATGTATGAGTCATGATTATGCCATGAGTTGTCATTGAAATTTAAAATCTTTCCCAATTGAGTCATTTGTCATTCTTCGCTCCCTATTTTCTTGTTATTGAGCTCTAGAGACCTATTTCACTAAGCCCAAGCTGTGGCTGGAATTTTCAAAGGTTTACAGGTATCACTGATCAAGCGAGGTAGAGAAGACATAAAAGTACCATGGCTGAAAAAAGGAAGACCAAAAAAGGTGGCCATTGTATTAGATATGAGCCATCAGACATGAACCTGATAAATGAATACCGAACATCTTCAAAAAATTTTAGAAGAACAGGGTGTTTACAGTTTTGGCAAAGATTGCAAGGATGCCATGTACAGGTTTCTAAAGAGTTTTCCCTAAATTTCAATGGGACAGCTGCAAAAGTGGGAATGATGAACCTCACTATAACACCAGAGACTATTGCAGCAACAACGGGAATTCTAATAGAAGAATAAAAATGGTTCAAAGATTTCAAATTGAACAAGCAGGTCTGTAAGGAATTTATCAAGCCAAAACATAGTGAGGTTGACCTTAAAAATGCCATTCCAAGGAGCTACATGAAAGCCAATTTCTCAAAGTTAATGCTTATCATTCAGAAGTACTTCACTTGTGAAGGGAAGTATCATAAGGTGTATTCCTACCACTCCAGGCTTCTGCTACATTTTTTTGGTAAGAAATCTCTTGATATACCTTTTTATTTATACAGAAGCTTAGAAAAAATGGAAGATAATGTTCAAGCTAAATCTGGATGAAATGAAACCTCACTCTTTCATCATGGTTTAATCAAGTTTTTGGTTTTAGAGGAGTAAGAAATATTAGGCAGAGACTGGTATTCTTTTATGTTTGTCAGTGGTTTTGAAGTGGATGCCATTACCCCTAAAATAACTCCTAAACCTAGAGGTATACCATCACCTTCTGTAGCAGAACAAAGTGAGCCTATAGGGGTAGAGAAAAGTGAACCAGTAATCATGGAAACAGAGCAAGTGCAGAAACTTGATACACCTGTTGTTTCACCTGCAAAACAAAAACCAAATGTGAGAAAACCTGCAAAACAAGAGCCAACTATGAGTAAACATGTTAGCAAACAAATTACAAGGAGCCAAATAGTGGCTAAGGGAAATTTATAAGAAATTCTGCATGCTATTGATATTGAGGAAACCCCCATAGTCCAAGCTGAAGATATAGATGAGGGAGGAAAGAAGATCAAGAAAGCCAAATCATCAAAGAAGTTAGAGTTTGAAGGTGAGGGTGCAGGTTTCATGTTTTAGGCTAGGAAACCCATGAAAAGACATGCTATAAAACTCTTGGAAAGAAGTAAATAATTTCAAAGGGTCACTGACACTGTCCAGCCACCACCAAGTATCATTGACCTATCATCACCTGCAAAAGAAGATCTAGTTATCAAGCAAAGGAAAAGAAAATTATTGAAAAAATAGAGATTGGGGTCCTTGAGGAGAAGTTGAAGTTAGAAAATCATGAAATAGCAGTCTTGAAGAAAGAGGCAAGGAAACATAATGTCCAAAAAGCACAGTTTGAGAAAATGAAAGAGATTTGGGAAGATCAGGTTGATAGTGTGTCAAAGACCTTAGATGATACACATGAATTAATCAAGCGGACTCTGCCATTGAGGAAAGAGGTGAAGCATGTTAGAAGATTGAACCTGCACTTGAAATATAGCAACATAAAACTGAAGGAACAAGTCAAAGACCTCCAAGAGCAGTTAGAATTGATCCATAAGGAGTTGGAGAAGAAGGGTTTAAAGATGACTATAGTTGAGGAACCCATAGCTCAACTCATCATTAATGAAGAGGAAACACCTCAAGGCTCTTAAGTTGAGTTTGATTATGTTTTAAGAGGTTAATATCATGTTTAAAACCAAGTTTCTATAGCTGGAAGGTACCTTTTTGAGACAGGGTCAAAATATGGAAATTACATAGTTTTCCACAGTTTCATAGCGTTTCCTAGGCTTGAAGCCACGAAAATGCTACGAAAAATTTTGTAGCTTTCTTCTTGCTTCTAAAAACACTTTTTGCAATTTTCAAGGAGGGGAAATGGTAGTGATGATGTGTCAGGTCATGATGGGCACTATGGAACAACAAAGAAGCATAAATTTTGAGTTTAAAAGTCATTTTTTGGACGCTACGAAATTTCTCTATTTTTGTAGGGAGCTATTTTTAAAGGTTTCTGAGCAGTTTAAAAGCAGTTTCGAACAGGTGGACACATCCAAAAGATCAAGGGACGTTGCCACCAAATATTTATGACTTGAAGACCATGAAATGGAGATAACTCATCTGTTGAAGTCTTCGTTGAAGATAGGGTCCTGTTTTCCTGAAAAATAGGGTTTGTTTCCATATGTTGAGGAGGATATTTAAGATGTCAAGTAGTGATGAGCTATGTAATAGATTATTTGAACATGTGAGGCTTAGTTGTCATATATGTAATTGTTTTAAGAGATGAGGTAGTTTGATGTAATAAATAGGAGATGAGTCATATTAGGAAAAGGACTGTTTTAGAGTATAGCTGTCATTTTCTGATTAAAATACATGTTTTTATGTTATGTAAGGTGTGATTAGAAGATTTCGATGAATCTAACCACGAGGCAGAGCATCTATGATGTACGAAGGTACATTTAAAGGCAAATTATCAAAGTTGTCAGGGGTTGGAGATATTTTTGCACTATTGCTACTTTATGTAATTTGCCATATATCAGTAATACAGAGGACTTCTTCTTGATAGACCTGAGATTCTCATGGAGTTTTTAATGACTTTCTGATCTATATTGTTATGTGGACCACTTGCAGTGGATTTCATCTTTATTACTCAGAATTCATATGTTTATGCTCTGACTTCCTTTATTGATGAAATGACTTTGTTGCCCTATGTTCTATGTGTGATCTTCCTTTGTTAAAAACTCTTATCTGCCTCAGCTTCCATGTCAAGAAACCTTGCCACTGAATATACTGATTTGTTGACTCCATAAGCCCAATGGTTGCAGACCTGTATTCTTTTCAACCTACATAAATCAAAATCAAGTTTTTTTTCTAATAGATTTAGCCATCTAGTTTCATCATTATCTAATATCATAAACACCTTTGAGAGAGCCCTCTTAGACTGAAGAAGCTAAGCTTCAGTCACAAGATGGTTTGAAATAGTTACATAGAGTTGTCTGATTAGCAGCCAATCAAGTGCAATTTTGTGATAACATTTTGGTGCGTCTGCGAGGAGCCTGAAGATATAATTTTCCTGAAATTTTGAAGCTGAGCTTCTGAAGGTAGCAATAGCTTAGAAATATGTTCAAGGCTGCATCTACCTTGGTGACTCCATTCAAAATTCATATGATCAAAGGTGGCTTCGAAAAGGAGATACACGAGGAGTAATCCTGACCCAGATCAACCTACAACTGTGGACAATCCAAATACAATCTCTAGAGGCATTCAAGGAATTTCTGCAATATCAGGTACTCCATTACATACAAAATCCTTGTCCTCTGAAGTTTTAAGAAGTCAGAAAGATAAAAAGTTTGATGATAAAATTCAGGAAGTATTGTTTAGGTCTGAAAGTGAAAAAGAATTGACTAAAATTGTCTTATACCTACATAGAAGAGGTATTGATACCTCAGCCTTAGTGAAAAAAAAAGATAAAGAAGAGTTTTGGGAAGCAGTCACTTAAGAGTTGTTGTTAGAAAGAGAACCTTTGGATAGGTTGAAGGAACTAGATCCATTTGAAATTGTGTTAAGAAGTAAAACTAGTGTCCCTCTACCTGGTTGGAGTTCAATTGTGACTGGACAACAACGACCAACCAACCCTCCTCTTAATAGTTCCTCTTCCTCTACTACTACTGTCCCTAAAACAACCACAGTTCTAGTCATCATGGAAGGAAATGTGCCACCTCCACCTGTTGCTGCACCTGCTAGGTATGCCCCTCTTGTTCTTCCATCTGTCCTAAATGCCATTCCTAGAAAATATTATACTAGAATCAAAAATTGGGGAAGTGATGAAGAGATTACAGCTGAAGAGCATGTAGACCAGTTTAATGAATTTATAGATAGGGAGGAGGTTGACCATGAGGATGTCAAGATGATATTTTTTTTCTCAGAGCTTTACTGGTGAAGTTAGGAAGTGGTTTAAAGGCCTTGTTGTAGGAAGCCTACATAATTGGAATTAATTTGAAGATAGCTTCTTGAGGAAGTGGGGAAATATAACTAATCTTGTACAAGCCCTCACTGAGTATAATAGTTTGAAGAGAGTTGTTGATGAATCTGTTCAAAAATTTTCAAAGAGATTTAACAAACTTTATAACTCCATCCCTGCCCATCTAAAGTCTCCTCTAGGATAAGCTCAGCTGAGATATGATGAAGCCTTTGATTATGAATTTTCTATCCTGCTAAGAGAAAGAGAACCCCCTTCACTTGCTGAAATGAAAAATTATGCAGTGAAGGTGGAGGTCAATATGATAGAAGCAAAAAGGTCCAATATGGGAAAGAATAAGTTGAAAGAAGAAGATAAGCCTTCCACCTCAAATGATAAATTTGATTCCATGATGAAGACAATGGAAAAAATGATAGATAGGCTTGCCCTTGGGAATGCCTCTGCTCCTCCTGCACAACATGAGCCTCAGTTTAGAAATCCTCAGTTCAGAAGACCTCAAAACCAGCAGAGACCAAGGGAAAAAAGAAATCAGCTACCTGACCCTCAAGTAAGGCCTCCTTTTTAGAAAAACTTAGTTGATGAAGAAGATAAGCCTGAAATACAAGAAGACTCAATTCATTGCTTAGATGAAAACATGTTAGGAATTTTTTTGACTAAGGAGGAACATGGTGAGTTAGATCATGATGTAAACAAGGGTGATGAACCATCTGACTATATTAAAGGATATCAACATGCAAAATTTGAGATGCAGAAACAATACAACCTCATAAACAGAAATTTTCTAGTTACTGCAAACAAAACATAGCCCAAGAAAGATGCCCCTAAAGCTGCTGAGGTTAGGAAAGATACACCACCTCCTCCTCCTGTCAAATAAACTGAAAAATCTACTTTTGTTTTCAGTTTGTAGAGTGAGATTTCTAAGATCAAAATCCCAGTTCCTTTTGTAGAAATTCTTAAGGTGAATGAATATAGAAGAAAGATTGTAAAAATGTTAAATTCCCAACCAGGAGTTGCTAATATTCTAAATTTTCAAGAAGATCGTCCAACCATATACTTGGGACCAATATTAGAGGATGAGAAGAATGAAGAGGTGCCTCCATTTTATGTCAACTTTATTCTTCATGACATGACATTGCATAATGCCATGTTGGATTCAGGGTCCTCTCACAATATTATGCCCAAAGTGATCATGGAAAGGATGGGGTTGGAAATTACTAGACCATATAAGAATTTGTTTTCCTTTGATTCAAAAATATTTCAGTGCATTGGTTTAATAAAAGATGTTGTTGTTGGTCTCACACAAGTCCCTGCCAAGACAGTGGTCATGGAAATTGTGGTAGAAGACATTCCACATAATTTTGGAATGCTGTTATCTAGATCATGTGCAACAAAGATCAAGGGTACAATGCAGATGGACCTAACTTATGCCACCATTCCTATTTTTGGTGAGCAAATGAGACATTACAAAGAAACAAGGATGGCTTACATGGTAAGTAGTAAAGATAAACCTCAGAATTTTCCAATATATGCTATTGACATTGAACTAGGATATGCAATTCTCTTCAATGAATTAACTGATGAAGTAGAAGGTGAAAATAAAGCAGAAACTCAACAAATTGAAATTCAGGAAACAAAAAATCAACAGACAGAAAATCAACAAATCAGTGAGGAGAAGGCAGAAGGTTGGTGATTGTTACACTTTGATGGATCAACAGGAAGAGAGGGTACTGGAGAAGGAATTTGGATCACAACTCCAGAGGATGAAAGTAAGTTCTTTTCTCAAAAATTGAATTTTGATTGCACAAATAACATGGCTGAGTATGAATCTTTATTTTTGGGCTTAGAAATTTTGAAAAGAATGAGTGCCCAAATGATTTCTATTTGTGGAGATTCCGAATTAGTTATTAATAAAGTTGAGGGTGTATATCAAACTAAGGATGTGAGAATGAGGGCATATAGAAATTTGATCATGGAGATGTTAGAGAATTTTCAAGAATATTCATTTATTGTGAAGACTAAGGACCAAAAATCAGTAGTTGACTCCCTAGCTATGTCTGCAAGTATAATTATCATTCTTGTACATTACATTGAAAGATATGAGGTTGAATTTCGCAATAGACCTGCTATCCCTGACAACATTATCCATTGGTAAGTTTTTGAGGATGACCAACAAATAAAAAAAATTATAGAACTGAAAGAGGAGTTTGAAATTACACAAGTAGATCAACAAAACATGCTTGCTAAAACAAAGGGAAATTTTGAAGTATTATAGTGAAAGAATAACTCTATACCCAAATGTCTCATATCCCTTGAGAAGCTTTTTGATTAGAATGATGTGTTCAAGTCTCCTAGGATATAAGATGATGATGAAGGGGTAGAGAGTTGTAACCTTGGTACAGTAGCAATGCCAAAAATGATTAAGCTTTCAAAGTTTCTTTCTATTGACATGAGACAGAAATATATCGAGATGATGAAAAGGTTCATAGATGTTTTTGCATGGAGTTATGATGATTTGAAGAAGTATGATCCTACAATCATTCAACATACCATTCTTATTAAGGAAAATGAAAAGCCTTTCAAGTAGAAGCTGAGGAGGATTAATCCACTTCTCATGCCTCTAATTGAGAAGGAAATCAAGAAACTGTTTGATGCCAAAATTATTGTTCCAATCAGATTCTCAAAGTGGCTTGCAAACTTGGTTCCAGTTATAAAAAAGAGTGGAGAAATCAAAATTTGCACTGACTTCAGAAACTTGAACAAAGCCTCTCTGAAGGACAATTACCCTCTCCCAAATATGTACCAAATTCTGCAGAACATTGTTGGTTCCCAAAGAATGTCAATCCTGGATGGTTTTTCAGGGTGCAATCAGATACTTATGCATCTAGAAGACCATGAGAAAATAATCTTTACCACACCATGGGGCACATTCATGTATGCCAAAATTCCCTTTGGTCTGATGAATGTAGGAGCAACTTTTCAAAGAGAAGTGGACATTGCTTTTGCTGAGGAGAAGGACAAGATGGTGGTTTTCTATTTGGATGAAATAATGGTTTTCTCAAGGAGAGAAGAAGATCACTTGAAGCATCGAGAAAATATTTTGCTGAAGTGTAGAAGGTTTGGAATTTATCTCAATCCCACTAAAAGAATTTGTGCTATGACTTCAGGGAAGTTACTTGGGAATATTATTTCTAAAGATGGGATTAAGATTGATCCAAGCAGGGTCAATGCAATTCAGAAAGTGGATCTGCCTAGAAGCAAAAAGGAAATTCAGTCTTTCCTTGGAAGGGTAAATTTTGTGAGGAGGTTTATTCCTAATTTTGCTGAGATTGTAAACAACATAACAAAGATGTTGAAGAAGGGAGCTGACATCAAGTGGACAGTAGAAGCAAAGCACTCATTTGAGGATATCAATAAGGCATTCACTCAAGCACCAGTTTTGATTAGCTCGAATTTTACAAAATAATTTCTGGTTTTTACATTTGCATCATAAAATACAATTGCTGGAGTTTTGCTGCAGAAAGGACAACAAGGTATTGAGTAGCCCATTTCATATTTTAGCAAGACATTAGCTAATTCAGAGCTGAAGTACAACATCATAGAAAAACAAGCCTATGCCTTGGTTAAAGCCATTAAAGATTTCAGAATTTACATTCTGCATTCTCATGTCATAGCTTTTGTTCCTAATAATGTTGTGAAGGACATCTTAACTCAAGATGATCCTGATGGTAAGAGAGGGAAGTGGATAGCTAATTTTCTGGAATATGATATAGAGATCAGACCCACAAAATTTGTTAAAGGTCAAGGCCTAGCAAAGCTAATGGGATAGTCAAATTTTGACTGCCTTGATATGAATTTAATTGTAGAACTTTCAGAATTATCAGATGAAGATGAAGAGATGACTCCCATTGAAGAGAAATACATTCTTTCAGATTGGTACAAAGACATTATTTTGTCTTACATTATCATAGAGTGCCCACTGAGTTGAAAAAGTCCAAGGCAAGGTTTGTGAAGCCAAAGTCTTAGGGGTATTGCATCATTGATAAAAATATGTATTAGAAAGATACCAGTGATATTCTTTTGAATTTTTTGCTGGAAGAGGAGGCTGAACAAGTGATTGAGGAGTTTCAAAAAGGATATTGTGGAGGTCATCATTATTGGAAGGCCACAGAAAATAATATTCTTAGAGCAGGGTATTATTGTCCTACTATGTTTAAAGATGCCTACAAAAATATTGTTTCCTACCATGAATGCTAGATTTTTGATGGTAAGAAGAATCTTGTTCCTTTACCCTTGATCCCTATCTATGTTGAGGCACCATTTCAGTAGTGGGGGCTAGATTTTATTGGTGAGATTCATCCATCATCTTCAGGTCAGCATTGCTAGATTTTGACAGCGACTGATTATTTCACCATGTGGATTGGAGCAATCCCAACTAGGCAAGCAAATGATTCAGTTATCATTTCATTTTTGGAAAATAATATATTGTCTAGGTTTGGCTGCCCTATGAAGATCGTCACTGATAGTGCATAGGAATTCAAATCCAAGAAGTTGATCAGTTTTTGTCATCAATATCACATTACACTTGGTAATTCTACTGCATATTATCCACAAGGTAATGGTCTTGCTGAATCTTCTAACAAGAGTATTGTGAGGATTATTAAGAAGGTGTTGCAGGAAAATAAGAAGTCATGGTATTTGAAGCTGAAATATGCTCTATGGGCTGATAGAGTGTGCACAAAGAGATCAATTGGAAATTCACCTTATGAGTTGGTATATGGAGCTGAAGCCATTTTCCTACATCCTTGGGAGTGCCTATAATGAATTTGTTGCAAGGATTGGAGGAGGAGACAAATGAAATTCAGAGGAGAATCAATCAGTTGATAGCCTTGCAGGAAAAAAGGGAGGAAGTCTATAATAGTAATCAACAATCTCAAAACAGAATGAAGAAGACATTTGACAGGAAGATCAAGGAGGAAAAATTTCAAATCCAAGATGTGGTTTTAAAATGGGAGGTCAGGATTGAAGAAAAGGGGAAACATGGTAAGTTTGAGAATATTTGGAAAGGTCCATTCAAATTCACTGCATTCCATGGAAGCAACACTTACATTCTACAGGAGATGGATGGACAACCATGTGCTAGAGGGCCTGTCAATGGCAGGTTTTTGAAGCATTATTCCTCTTAAGTCCTGCTGATATTTCATTCCATTATATATATTCCATTTTTATATGTTTTTCTGCTAATAAAGACAAGATGATCATCAAGCTTGAGCCCTAGGTAAAGGCCATTAGAGTTTTAAGGAAAGCTTGACAAATTTCAGAGTTTTTGTTTTCAAAAATATGGATAGCACTGGAACTATAGGTTCTTTGGTGTACCACAGGGGCACACCATCCCAAGTGGAGCCAATATTATCACTCAGAAAAAAATGAAACATCATTTGACATAGTTTTAGAAGTTGATGTGTCAAAGGTATAGTCATAGAATTCACTTTTCATTACTTGGTAAAGGAAAATTTTAAATTTTTCTTATTATCCTATCCTAAGGTCCAAAATCACCCTTATTCAAGTCTTTTCATGTCACATCAGTCATTATTTCCTGACATATTTCATTTCCCAAGCTTACAACTCCGAAAATATCATTTTAGCCAAGAATCCCTAATTTCGTAGCGAATTACACAGAAAAAACACACTTCGCTATGAAACTGCTAATACTTTAGCAGCGAAACTACCCAGAAATACACTAAGTATGCTACGAAAGGGAGTATTCCTGTCTGTCTTTTCAAAATAGGTGCTAGGTGTTAGTCAATGATTTAAATGGTTAGGATAGATGCCATTCGAGTCAGTTAGGGTTAAATCAAGGTACAATGGTCATGGCTGAAGTCATTATTACCATTTTAAGCATGTACGAGTCATGATTATTCCATGAGTTGTCATTGAACTTTAAAATCTTTCCCAATTGAGTCATTTTTCATTCTCTGCACCCTCTTTGCATGTTATTGAGCTTTGGAGAGCTATTTCACTAAGCCCAAGTTGTGGCTAGCATTTTCAAAGGTTTGCAGGTATCACTGATCAAGTGAGAAAGAGAAGACATAAAAGTACCATGCTGCAAAAAGGAAGACCAAAAAGGTTGGCCACTGTCTCAAATATGAGCCATCAGACATGAACCTGATAAATGAAGACCCAACAACTTCATAAGTTTTCAGAAGAACAGGGTGTTTATAGTTTTGCCAAAGATTGCAAGGATGCCATGTACAGGTTTCTAAAGAGTTTGCCCTAAATTTCAATGGGACAGCTGCAAAAGCGGGAATGCTAAACCTCACTATAACACCAAAGAATATTGCAGCAGCAACAAGAATTCCAAGAGGAGAAGAACAATGGTTCAAAGGTTTCAAATTCAACATGCAGGATTGTAAGGAATTTATCAAGCTAGAACATAGTGAGGTTGACCTTACAAATGCCATTCCAAGGATTTACATGAAATAGAATTTCTTAAAGTTACTTCTTATCATTCAGAAGTACTTCACTTGTGAAGGGAGGTATCATAAGGTGTATTCCTACCACTTCAGGGTTCTGCTACATTTTATTGGTAAGAAATCTCTTGATCTACCTTTTTATTTATACATAATCTTAGAAAAATGGAAAATAAAGTTCAAGCTAAATTTGAAGGAAATGAAACCTCACTCTTTCATCATGGTTTAATCAAGTTGCTGGTTTTAGAGGAGTTAAAAATATTAGGCAGAGACTAGTCTTCTTTTCTATTTGTCAGTGGTTTTTAAGTGGATACCATTACCCGTAAAAGAAATCCTAAACCTAGAGGTATACCATCACCTTCAGTAGCAGAACAAAGTGAGCCTATAGGGGCAGGGAAAAGTGAACCAGTAATCATGGAAACAGAGCAATTGTAGAAACTTGATACATCTGCCGTTTCACCTACAAAACAAGAGCCAATTGTGAGTAAACATGGAAACAAAAGGATTACAAGAAACCAAATAGTGGCTAAGGTAAATTTAGAAGACATTCTGCATGCTATTGATATTAAGGAAACCCCCATAGTCCAAGATGAAGATATAGATTAGGGAGGAAATAAGCTCAAGAAATCCAAATCAACAAAGAAGTTAGAGTTTGAAGGTGAGGATGCAGGTTTCATGTTTTAGGCTAGGAAACCCATGAAGTTAGAGTTTGAAGGTGAGGATGTAGGTTTCATGTTTCAGGCTAGGAAAACCATGACAAGACATGCTGAAAGATCTTGGAAAGCAGTAAATAAGTTTAGAGGGTCACTGAAATTGTCCAACCACCACCAAGTATCATTGACCTATCATGACCTGCGAAAGAAGATTCAGGTATCAAGCAAAAGAAAGGAAAGGATAAAATTATTGAAAAAATAGAGATTGATGTCCTTGAGGAGCAGTTGAAGTTAGTAAATCATGAAATAGCAGTATTGAAGAAAGAGGCAAGGAAACATAATGTCCAAAAAGTGTAGTTTGAGAAAATGAAAGAGATTTGGGAAGAGCAGGTTGATAGTGTGTCAAAGACCTTAGATGATACACAACAATTAATCAAGTGGACTCTGCCATTGAGGAAAGAGGTGAAGCATGTTAGAATATTGAACCTGCACTTGAAATTTAGCAACAGAAAACTGAAGGACCAAGTCAAAGGCCTCCAAGAGTAGTTAGAATTGATCCATGAGGATTTGGAGAATAAGGGTTTAAAGATGACTGTAGTTGAGGAACCCATAGCACAACTCATCATTAATGAAGAGGAAACACCTCAAGGCTCTTAAGTTGAGTTTGATTATGTTTCAAGAGTTTAATGGAATGTTGAAAACCAATTTTCTACAGCTAGAAGTTACCTTTTTGAGACAAGTTCAAAATCTAGAAATTACACAGTTTTCCACAATTTCGTAGCGTTTCCTAAGCTTAAAGCCAGGAAAACGCTACGAAAATTTCTGTAGCTTTCTTTTTGCTTCTAAAACCACTTTTTGCAGTTTTCAAGGAGGGGAAATGGTAGTGATGATGTGCCAGGTCATGATGGACACTATGGAACAACAAAGAAACATAAATTTTGAGTTTAAAAGTCATTCTTTGGACGCTACGAAACTGCTCTGTTTTTGTAGTGAGATGATTTTAAAGGTTTCTAAGCAGTTTAAAAGCAATTTTGAATAGGTGGACACATCCAATAGATCAAGGGACCTTGACACCAAATATTTATGACTTGAATACCATGAAATGGAGACAGCTCATTAGCTGAAGCCTTCATTGAAGATAGGGTCCTCTTTTCCTGAAAAATAGGGTTTGTTTCCATATGTTGAGGAGGATAGTTAAGATGTCAAGTAGAGATGAGCTATGTCATAGCTTATTTTAACATGTGAGGCTTATTTGTCAGATATGTAACTATTTTAAGAGATAAGGTAGTTTGATGTAATAAATAGGAGTTGAGTCATATTAGGAAAAGGACTGTTTTAAAGTATAGCTGTCATTTTATGATTGAAAGACATATTTTTATGTTATGTAAGATGTCATTAGAATAATTCAATGAATATAGCCAGGAGGCAGATCATCTTTGATGTAAGAAGGTCTATTTAAAGGCAGATTATCGAAGTTGTAAAGGGGTGGAGATTTTGTTTGCACTACTGCCGCTTTATGTAATTTGTCTTATATCAGTAATACAGAGGACTTCTTCTTGACAGACCTGAGATTATCATGGAGTTTTTAATTCCTTTTTGATCTATATTTTTATGTGTACCACTTGCAGTAGATTTCATATTTATTACTCATAAATCATATTTTTATGCTCTATCTTCCTTTATTGATGAAATGATTGTGTTTCCCTATGTTCTATGTGTGATTTGATTTTTTTAAAAACTCTTATCTACCTTAGCTTCCATGTCAAGAAACCTTGCCATTGAATATACTGATTAGTTGAATCCATAAGCCCAATGGTTGCAGACTTGTATTCTTTTCAACCTACATACACCAAAATCAAGTTATTTTTCAAATATAGTTTTCCATCTAGTTTCATCATTATCTAATATCATAAACCCCTTTGAGAGAGCCCTCTCAGACTGAATAAGCTAAGCTTTAGTCACAAGTTGGTTTGAAACAGTTACATAGAGTTTTCTAATTATCATCCAATCAAGTGAAATTTTGTGATAACAGTGTGTTTCTTATCAATTTGGATGTTTACTTTTATTATTGGTTTTTGAGTCGTATATTGAAAATTTTATAGTTTCAGTTTGAAAAATTCATGTTTAAGCAATAAGATATGAGTTGGAAGTTCTAGATGGAAAATATAAATAGATATGCAGTTTTAGTTGGTTTTAAGGTAAATATTAATTAATGTTTAAAATAATGTTAGTTCTTGAACAATGATTGTTTTTCATTTTCAAAAAAATGAGTTTGTGCTCATCTAGTTGAAAAATGGGAGTTGGTTTTTCTTCTTAAATTGAAACAAATTTAAAAAAATAAAAATCCTTGTATATTTTATTGGGTTCCTATTGACTTACATCAACTGGGTTGTGACAGATATGTGACATGTAAATGCTTAATTTATATATGTAGGTCACCGATACTAAATCATAAATATGTGTGTGGTTCATATATTTTGGGACTGTCCTTGAAATATATTTTATTTGTTATTATCTACAGGTACCCCAAGCCTATTATTCCCGTCTAGCTACATTTCAGACTCAGTTTATATGGAGCCAAAAAAATAAAACAGTGGTTCCTTATCTAGTGATGTTCCTAGTAATTGCATGACTACACCTAGTTCATATTCTCATAGCACTCGTGTACCTACGTGAAAAAGTGTTTGATCATTACCAAATCTGAAAGTGTAACATTCCAAAATGGGGAAAGCAACAATATAGCACATAAAACTGGAAATTAGCAGTGAATACATCAATACACCATTACATGAGACAAATGTACAACCATCTTATTAAGCATATCAGAAAATAATAGGCAAAATATATTTAGGATCAAGTCACTCAAGCAATACAAAACAGGCCTCCAATAAGCAAATATGCTAATACATGAAATACACTGCTATAAAAATGCCATGAGCCATGACAATGTAGTTTTAGGGCATAAAATGCTACAAAAATATATAACAATATGGATCTTCTATTATATATCTCAAATAATGCCGGGAGTGAAGATCTAGACTCCCAAACACTTTTCCAAGACAACCCAGAAAGGGTTTCCGGAAATGCCCAAAAATGCAAAATGCCAGAATGCAGCCCTAGGGTTGAATTGCAGCTGCAACTGAATAACTAGAAGGAGGTAGCCGAAACTGATATGAATGTATATATCTCCACCAATAGATCCTGCAAGTGAAAGGATGATCCCAACACTGAAGATCTAACCCTCCAAATGAATCACTAAAACCCCCACTGCATATGCTCAATAAAATAACGCAGTTTGAGAGTGAAACTGTGTTGTAGGAGGTGGAAATAAGATGGCCTAGTGCAAAAATATGAAATGAAGATCCAAGGTATTTCTTACTAGTCTCGCAATTGAAAGGATGCCCCTACACTCAAAATACAACACAAAAAGTGACCCTCTCAATCCTCCACTGCAACACCCTGCAACACAACACAACTCTGAATAGAAATTGTGCTGTAGCTGAAGACTGAATCTTGGATTGATGCCTATATGTGGACCATACAACTCAATAATATCTCATGAGTAGGCACTCGAAGTCCCCCAAGGATGAGTGTGGGATTCCTGCTCGGGAACACCATTGTACTAAACACTACAACAGACCCTGCTAAACAACAAAAGCATGCATAGAAATATCACCTGACAAATCCAAATCTAAAAAGATCAAAATCAATAATCATCTAGCATGCCTTCTATTGCTGCCTTGCCCTTCATTATATGCATTGTGAGCCTTCTCACCTTGGGTCCCACTCATTAAAGCCACTACTCTCATGGAGACTATCTCACATTAACACTGCATTGTCTCCCATTAATGATCCACTCTCTCCATACCAGCGCTGTTGATTTGGTCAACATTGACCTTTTCCACATGATTTTTCCCCTATTCACACATGGAGGTGCTTTATCCAACTATCATGATGTTCCATTTTCACATTAAGAGGGATTTTATTCCTACTAAATAGAATTATGGGTCTCCCTACCCACTTATTCATCTATCTAAAAGACAAAAGCAAAAATGAATATTCCAATTAGCTGCATGCTAATTTAGGAATATTACAGTCCTCCCCTCCCAAATGTTGCTTGTCCTCAAGCAACTGCAAGGATAGAACTAAATATCCTCCTCTACTCCTATTGTAGAATCCTCATATGATAAGCTTCCCCAAAGAATAAGATGCCTTCTCATCAATATGTCTCCAAGTTTCTCCTCCTAAGCATATAAGCTAGCCTTTGGTGACAAATCCAAATGGCTATGAAGAAGTGGGATATCCATGGAGGCAACTATATGTTGTCTAGAGGCCTTCTTGAGGCATGGAATCTGAAAAATCTTGGGAACCACCATCCCCATGTGAAGCTCTAAACACTAATCTATCATCCACACAAAATGAATCACCCTCCAAAATGGTAATTCATAGAAAAACTCTTCCACCTTTGGCTCCTGCAATGTAGGTGGGATGTATAGTTGAACCTGATAGACCAAATTGTCTATCCCACACTGCCTCTCTCTCCACTTATTATAAGTGTAGAGCTGTTGCTGATATTGGGCTGCAATAATGTTTCCCTCAAGAGGAAAAAAGGCAATTGGATCTTCAAGGATCCCTTTAGTTTTTGCCCAAACCATCCCATATAAAGTCAATAGAACATCATCACAATATGGATCCAAATGAGAAAGATATTGAAGGTTATGTGTAGTTCTGAATGGTACCAATATTTTCCCAAGTGGTTACAATGCAGTTTTTCTAACTGCTGTTTCAGAACATAATATGGCAAGTTGTCTCCCAACAATTTGCTAGTTGTGCATGTTATCTCATCTACTAGTAAATTGTAAATGACATTGTGTAACAACTGAGCATACAAGAAATAGTACAACACTTTCCCAAATCCATAGAAGAATTGGCTATCTCCAACTCTGATTTTGGTCTTAGAGAGACCATGAAGCCCAAATAGAGCCTTGCCCTCTTATGGAGCAATGCATTGTATAAAAATGTCAAGAGAATGCAAATACTGTGTTAGATAATCAATAAGTGCAAAAACACAACTCTTACCATGTAATGAGAGTAGGTTGATAATAATATCCATGAAAAATCCTCCCTTAGTGGTATGACATGTCTCCACGAGACCTTGGTGAATGGAAAGGAATGAAGCATGTGTTGCATGCAAAGCCTTCTTCTTATGCTGGGAGATCCAAGTCAAGAAGATCATGTCATGGTAATAGATTTATCCTCCCACTACTCCATCAATCTCATCTCCCACATGTCCATCAAGTGCATCATATGTGAAGTGATCCTGGGAACACTCCATCAAAAAACCCAAGCTCCCAACTGACAGCGTTGTTGGCCTTTGTAATAAGGCTCATTTCATCTCATAGCTCCATTCTACCATAGTGTTACTATATATGGGAGATCCCTTCCAAAGTGGAAGTACCTCCTGATCCTCCAAAGCTAAGGAGTAGCCGCCTTGCACCATAATTGTTCCAACATATACTCCTGCAACATCATGCAAAGTATTGGAGAAAATCATTCCATACTCTCCCAAGAGTATCTAAAGCAACAACAAATCTTGTTGCCTCCTCATCTCCTCATCATACAAGTCATGTAGTAACATCATGATGATTGACTTGTAGAATGCCCCATACAACCAAATCTTCTACTGCCATATCATATGGGAGCCATGCAAAGACCCAAACCAAAATATACCCTTTGAAATAGGATATGTCACATGATGGCCAAATTATTTCAAGAGTAGCCAGCGCAGCCAGGCCTCCTGCTACCCTGTGTCATAGATATGCAAGTGGCTCACCAACCTGTTTCTCACCATCCTCACCCATCCATACAAATGTCGGTGTCTCCTTCCATGCTCAAAATTGGTAACCCTCCAATGGAGAATACCTTCCTCCCAAATCAGATTACTACCTTTCCACTTCATGGGATGTTTAAGTACAACCTCCTGGAGATCTCCATATGAAGACTACTCATCAATTACCATGTTGAATCCATAAGGATCCACGTATGTTGTAGGCAAAAAATTCTCATTGAGTTGTGAAGGGCTCATCAAGAAAGTTCTATCATAATAATGAGAGATATCATCCATCAATCATCTGCCTATACAATTTCATACAAGTATAATGGCCATCAGAATGTCCCAATACTAGTTGGGCCCCCAACTCATCACTGCTGCTCAATGACAACGATTTTTATCTCCATGATGGTGCATTTGTTGTCTCATGATCATGCTCAATGCTGAACATATAGTTTTGCATTGTATTTTTTAGGATAATACTCATCATATCCTCCAGAAATCTATACTCCAACACCAAGAGTTGTGTGCAACTCAACAATGACATACTAGGATGAATGTATATATCCTCCTTGATTCTATCAAGGGTCCTCTACACAGTGATAGTATGCTGCTCCTAATCAACAGTGTATCTTGACCCTAGGTCATGAAATGACATATCCCCACAGTATTCCATAAAATGTGATGAAATAATAGAAAGTGGAAACATTTGCATGCCTTGGTTTTTCTTGGGAACATCTTGTACTACTACAAGGGTTCCTCCCACCGATGTGATGACTTCCCCAACTACTGGTGATGATGATTGCCCTTCTATGACTACATCAGCACTAGTATAAGTCTCCTCCTCCTCATGCATCTCTTTAATAATGTATGGGACTCTAAATGTCAAGAGATAAAGACCACTTTGCAAAGGTGCATGTGTTCCTTCTCCTGATGCAAGTTCTCCTGCAGTAAGTGGTAGTGGAAGTTTCTTCTCCTATGATTTCTTCTTGTTAAAATTCTTGATTAGAATTTGAGTAAAATATGCATATGCAGCCACTCTTTCATGAATAAAGTGGCTAAACCACCAAATGTTTGATTCACCCTCAAGGTGCAGCGCTACAATCTCAGGAGCTTCTTTTTCTACTACTGGATGTAGCAAGAAGAATGCATCCAACTCCATTCCCCAAGCCCTTGCTGTGCATGTGGATAACCCATCAAATGTAGACAATATAAATCTATTGTGCTTTCTCCTTCCATAGCCGCAAGGTCTCCTCTCTTCTTTGAGCTGAATGAACTATGGGAGAGTCAGATTCTCCTTGAAAGCTCTTGATTGAGATTTGTATTCTGTAAGATACTCACTTAGAATCTCATGATCTAATTTTCCTCCATCTCCATGCCTTTCATCTTCTTCCTCAAAAGAAAAGGGCATAGTATATTTCTTTGGACCTCTATGCAATACCGGTTCTTTCTTATGCTGATAGGAAGTACATGGACCTTCCTCATCTTGAAACCCTACTGTGGTTTCATTGCTTCTCTCCCTTCTTCTTTGCTTGACCTCCTTGGTGAGGTCCCTCATAGATCTGAAAAGAGATGAGATGAAACTTGTTCCTTCCATCATTCTGATCTCTTTCTCCTTCTTCTTATTCTCCTGATAGCATAATGGCTGAGATCCATAGGCTGAGCCAAGATTATGCTCTAATACCACTGTAATATTCCCAAATGGGGAAAGCAACAATATAGCACATAAAATTGGAAATTAGCAGTGAATACATCAATACACCATTACATGAGACAAATGTACAACCATATTATTAAACATATCAACAAATAATAGGCACAATATCTTGAGTATCAAGTCACTCAACCAATACAAAACAAGCCTCCAATAAGCAAATATGCTAATACATGAAATACACTGCTATACAAATGCCATGAGCCATGACAGTGCAGTTTTAG
The DNA here is from genome assembly GCA_034641835.2 of Pinus albicaulis. Classification (NCBI taxonomy): domain Eukaryota; kingdom Viridiplantae; phylum Streptophyta; class Pinopsida; order Pinales; family Pinaceae; genus Pinus; species Pinus albicaulis. Next base: position 115,267 of record JAXQQM020081205.1, on the reverse strand, counting down.
GGCATAAACTGCTACAGAAAGATATAAAAATATGGAGCTGCTGTTATATAGCTCAAATAATGTCAGGAGTGAAGATCTAGACTCCCAAAAACTTTTCCAAGACAACCCAGAAAGGGTTTCCAGAAATGCTCAAAAATGAAAAATGTTGGAATGTAGCCCTAGGGCTGAATTACAACTACAACTGAATAACTAGAATAAGGTGGATGAAACTGATATGAATGTATACATCTCCTCTAATATATCCTCCAAGTGAAAGGCTGATCCCAACATTGAAGATCTAACCCTCCAAATGAATCACTGAAACCCCCACTGCATATGCTCAATAAAATACCGTAGTTTCAGAGTGAAACTGCGTTATAGGAGGTGGAAATAAGATGGCCTAGTGCAAAAATATGAAATGAAGCTCCAAGGTCTTCCTTTCTGGCCTCCCAATGGAAAGGATGCCCCTCTACTGAAAATTTAATCCTCCACTACAACACCTTGCAACACAACACAACTCTGAAAAGAAATTGCGCTGTAGTTGAAGACTAAAGCTTGAACTAATGCCTATATGTGGACCATATAGCTCAATAATCTCTCCTGATTAGGCACTCAAAGTCCCCCAAGGATGAGTGTGGGATTCCCACTCGGGAACACCCTTGTACTAAACAATACAACATACCTACTAAACAACAAAAGCATGCATAGAAATGTCACTTAAAAAATCTAGATCTAAGAAGATCAAAATCAATAATCATCTAACATGCCTTCTATGGCTTCCTTGCCCTTCCTTATATGCATTGTGAGCCTTATCAGCTTGGGTATCACTCATTAAAGCCACTACTCTCATGGAGACTATCTCCCATTAACACTGCGATGTCTCCCATTAATGATCCACTCTCTCCATACCAACGCTGTTGATTTGGTCAACATTGAACTTTTTCGCATGCTTTTGCCCCTGTTCAGATATGGAGGTGCTTTATCCAGCTATCATGATGATCCCTTTTCACATTAAGAGGTATTTTATTCCTACTAAAGAGATTTATGGGTCTCCCTACCCACTTATTCCTCTATCTAAAAGACAAAAGCAAAAATGAATATTCCAATTAGCTGCATGCTAATTTAGGAATATTACAGAAAGAAAATGTCAAGAGAGTTATATTTTACTATTATATTTAGTACACAAATGTTTGACATTTTTAAGTTCTATATATCCCATCCCTTTATTTTTTTAAGTAGAAAATTGAGTGACAAGCTAGGTGCATCATTGTGATGCTTTCAAATTGTAAAGTTCTAGATTTTGAAAACTAAATATCACACTTGGTTACTTTCTTTTCACCTCTTGTACTATTTGACATTTTTTAATTGGCTTTGGCCATTTTAATTAAAGAGACAATTAAAATTTAGTGTGAACATTTCTGTTGTGTGTTTTCATATTATATGTGCATGAATATTGTATGATATTCTTTCAATATAGTCACAAAATCATACTAATTCATTTATGTTGATTAATAATGAACACATAAAAACAATATAAAATTATTGAATTAGTAGCTTATATTGATTATTAATGAATATAAAATGATTAAATTAGTCATTTATAATAATTATTAATGAAATTAAATGAAATGAATATAAACTACTAAATCCATCATTTATATAAATAATATGAAATTACCAGAAAAAGATAAATGACTACTATAAATTATAAATTTTTGATTACAAATGACGACTAAATTTTGTACATATACGACTATTAGTAGTTAATTTACAATATCTTATAACACAACCAAAATCTAATCATATTTCTTTGGTCATTAATTGGTTTCAAATAACGATTAAAAATTGCATATATGTGACTATTAGTAGCTAATTTACATTATCTTATAACAAAACTAACATTTTGGTCATATTTCTTTCTCAAGTGTTCATATAGTAGTATATTTTGTTGTGTATTTAGTCATTAATTATGGAAATTAATGACTAAATAAATGATTATATCAATGACCAAATTAATGTCTAAATATACTATTGGAAGATATAATTGAGACAAACAAGCAACGACTAAGTTAAAAATGATTAAAATTTGGTAGCATTATAAGATACTGTAAATTAGCTACTATTGGTCACTCGTTGAAAATTGGTCGTTTATATCCAAAATTTAGTCATTTTTTTGTAACTAATTAGCCATTTTGTACTATTTTTATAAACATAAATATGCTAGTATAGACCATCGATTAAAGCTTTAAGTTGATTGGATAAGGGGAAGGTGAGAGGCCATGTGAAGGATGCCACATCACAACCTGGGAGTATAAATCTTTGAAGGAATTTTAATTGCTATTTACTAAAGTGTGTAGGGATCCAGGGTTCTGGGTACTAGTGGAGCATAAGGATCTAGGAAAATACGACATTAAATACATTAAATATGAGGGAGGGATACTCAAAATCATGGATTCTCGTAACTTTTCTTAATTGAAATTAGAAAAGTGTTACGGGATTTCGAGTAGGCGAGACTTAAAAAAGGATAGGGGCCACATATTAAAAAATAAGGAGAATATGGGAAATAATCTCAAATGTGAGCCATGTTCATATTAAGTTTACATGGAACCAAGATACCCATATGCATGTAAGTTTTTAGAAATAACGATTTTTAAAAATGCTACAGGCTTCTAGGGAGTAAGGCTTAATAAATTATAGTGGAAAAATTTGGGTCTTTTCGTTATAAATAGATATTGGTGCAAAACAAAAGTATGGGCATGTTGTGCAAGAAATTAATGATGTGGAACCTAGGAACCGACATCCCCATAATTTTTATATAATTCAATAAGATCTGAGCTACGGGGTTCTCAGGTTCTAGGATTTCAGGGTTCTAGGGTACCCCAAATAACTTTGTGAATTTGCACTATTTCCTTTTTTTTAAAGACTGAGGTGGAGGTTGCGGTGGTTCTTATATAGGTGAATTTTATTATGAAAATGAAAAAATTAAGGCCGTAATGTTTATTACAGGTAAAATTATGTACTTGGCTCAAAACAAAGGGTCCCCATTATTATTATAAATACAAACTAATAGGGGGTTCTTGTATGCTCCAAAAAACACCAGGTCCAAAATTCCTTCCAAGTATGTGAAAAAAAAAATCTTGAGATTCAAATTATTAGAGATCAAATTATTTGTATTCAGACCAGAAGGAGATTTTGTGGTATTCCAAGTTGTGCAAATATTTCTCTACTCTCTCCAATTTAACCTAAGAATATCAGTCAAGTGAATGAACATACGTCTTTGGTGAGGGAAAGGAATGAAGAACTAGAACTAATTGAGAAAAATGACACATGGGATCTTGTTCCAAGACCCAAATAGAAAAACTTCATAAGCTAAGTGAGAAAGGTTAGGTAATTAGGAACAAGGCTCCACTAGTCTACAAAGGGTATGCCCAAATAGTAGGGATATATTTTGAAGAAACCTTTGCCACAGTAGAAATATTGGATGCTATCAAAATGTTTCTTTATTTTTCAATTCATAAAAACATTAGGGTGTATCATATGGATATGAATTTTGATTTTCTCAATGGATATCTAGAAGAAGACATATATATTGAGCAACCATAATGGTTCGTGCTCACAAAAAATGCATAGTTTGTTCGCAAGTTGAAAATGGGCTTATATGGGATCAATCATGCCTCTAGAGCCTGGTATGACAGATTCGATTAGTACCTTAAAAAAAATTCTTTAAGAGGGGAACCACACACACATATATATATATATATATATATATATATATTCTGAAGATTATCACTAATTGATTATGGTAGTGTATGTAGATGACATAAAATTTTGGTAGCAATCTAGAATTGTTGGGATATCAATTTCCAAGATGTATGCATACTAAATTTGAGATGTCCATGATAGGAGAACTATCCTTTTTCCTAGGATTGCAAATTTCTTAATCAAAGGATGGAATCTTCATATTTCAATCCAAATACTTTCGAGAAACACTGAAGCAATTTGGAATAGAATAATCCAAGCTGGTTAGCACCCCTATGGTTACTGGTTGTAAGTTATGTAAAGAGTATGAGACAACTCTTATAAATTGGATAGTTTATAGATTGATGTTTGGGTGATTTCTTTACCTCATATAATCTAGACTATAAATGATGTAAACAATAGGTTTTGTGGCCATATTTCAAGCTTGCCCCTGTGAAATCCATGTAATGGTTGTAAAAGGGATTTTTAAATAACTAAATGCACAACATACTATGGTTTATGGGCACTAGGAGTAGACATTTTGAATTAAAGGCCTATATAGATGTTGATTGGGCATGCAATATTGATGATAGGAAGAAAACCTCTAGTGCAACATTATTTTTAGCATACTTCTTAGTATCTTGGGTCACCAAGAAACAAGACTCCATCTGTCTATCAATAGCGGAAGAAAAATATATTTAGTTGCCACTTGCTGCTCAAAAATGTTGTGGATGAAGCATATCTTGAAGGATATTAACGTAGAGTTTACTGATACAATTCCGATTATGTTTGAAAATGTTATTGATATCAACATTTCTATGAATATTTTTATGCACTTAAAGACCGAGCACATTCATATCAAGTTTCGTTTCTTGAGAGAACAAGTTGTTGCTAATGTTGTTCGACTTGAATATATGGCCACTAAAGAGTAGCTTGTAGATTTTTTCACTAATACACTAACAAGAGAACCATTTTTGTATCTCTAGTAGCATATCGGAGTTGTGACTCCCCTACCCAAATGGATTAGTTACAATGAGTGTTTGTGGCTACTCAGCTTATCTGATAAATTGAATATTAGACTGAATTGTTTCAGTGGGATATTTTGGGAGCATCCTTTTCCATTGATGTCAAAGGGATAGAAGTTTATTAATTATGTAGGGGGAGAAAAAATATCTGTTATGTTTGAAGAATAGTGAAAAATTCCAACCATGGTACTAGATACCTCTTTTTGAGAGGACCAATTTTGACTATGGCATCACCCAATTCGAATAAGGGAAAGAGTATTTATAAAAAAAACCCACATATTCACATTTGGACATGTCGACCCTAATAGGAAATTTGTTCCCCTTGGAAGCTTATAAATACAAGTGACCCCAAGCTCATTTGGAGATCACAAATTATCTTATTCTTCTCTTCTTCATTGTTTGATTCACATAGGTCTGAGGCAAGGTCAAGGAAAGTCATTTTCATAGGTCTACAAATATAGGGTCTGAAGCGTGCACGTTTTATAGGGTTTTGGGTCATAGCCACTGGATCGTTAAAGGAAATTTTCAGATATAACCACATGCTAGTAGGCTCAAGGGTGTGGATGGAAGGTCTCAACCACATGCAAAAATATTCCTCCATGTAGCTGGGATCTAGGGCTAAATTTGACATATGATTGTAGTTGAATGTAGACAAATTTTTTTGGCTCTCATATGTATTGATGTTGGGAACATATTTTTGAAAGTTGTTAGGTTAATTTTGTAGATTGATTTTGTATAGGGCTCATTGTACTCTTTGCTAAATTTTTTATGACAATCTAATAGAAGAATAATTTTCAAAAGGTTTTCCCCCCTATGGGGTTTTCCCCTGCTCTTTGACCAAACCTGACATCTCTTGTTGTTGTGTTGATTCTCTCCTTTATCATTACATTAGTTGTTCTATCTTAAATTATTGTTTATGATTGAAAATATTAATTTTTACTGAAAATATTTCTAATTGAAGAAGTGAATTGGTATAAAATTAATTGAAACAACATGGAGCAGTGTGGAAATTAACATGGAATTTGAGCTAAGGTGAAGGGCAATCCCAAAAGGAGACAAGCATTGAAAAAATCATCTTTAAAAAGTTGAAGGAGCCTATCTAATCAAGTAAAGATGCCTTCCTCTTTCTTCAAGGAACATGATAATTTGGGTGACTCATCTAACTTTGTTACATGGAATATCAGGTTGGAGATCATACATGATAATAATTATTTTTTGGAATACATTCAATGAAAAGTACCCGAGCCTCTAGAGAATGCTTCTGATGCTGCAAAGAATAAGCACAAGAAAGGAGAGTTAAAATAAAATGTAACATCCCTCGTAAAAATTCATGTAAAAATATATAATACCATGGTGATGGGACACATATTAGAAGCTCAATGGTGGGAAAAAAATCCTAGTGGGTGTTCACTTCAGTTTATTATGGCTAAGGAAATTGGAAAAGGAAACAAAAGAGGCTTTGGAAATCCATGAGGCATTAATTGGCATTTTATTTATGAAAATAAGAGAAAATAGGAGAAAAGGGAGGTGAAATGTCACAGGTTGCATGTGAGGAGGAAAATGAAGGAAAATAATGGAAAATGAAGTAAATAGATGCCTCATTAATAAAAAGGTTTCTGAGGATCAGTTGGTAGGATTTTGGTAGGTTTTGGTAGAGATCTCATTATTATTTCTCTCTCTCATATTATTGAGAACTTAGAGTATTCTTGGAGCACTCTTTGAGAGTGTGGAAAACTTGGAGGTTTAGATCAAGAAATAAAAGTAAGAGTAGGAAATCACATGAGGAGATCAGGATCAATATCTACAACAGGTTCTGAGTGCAGGTGCTGAGTTTCATGGATGGTTTCCTCATTATTTTTGGCATGAATGGTGTATGAATGTGGATTTTCCTAAAATTTCCATTTCCTGGATAACCATGGTGTTTTGGGTTTATTTCCATTGATTATTTTCTGGTTGGTTGTCATGATTCCTTTAGTTGTGGGTTGAGTTATTAGTTCCTGAAAGCCTTGGTTTGAAAAATGATCTAGAAACCTGGCGGAAAATTGTGGGTTGAGTTACTAGTATTTGAAGCCTTGGTTGGAAAAACACTCTAGAATCCCTAGGTGGTTAGAGTTACTAGTCCTGGAAGCCTTGGTTGGACAAAATCTCTAAGAGCACTATAACTGTTGGGGTTGAGTTACTAGTCCTGGAAGCCCTAGTTGGAAAGAACACTATAGCGCCCTGGAACAACTTGGATAGATACCAATCCGTGATGGTTAGTGATGTCCAACAATGAGGTGGAATGAATGGTTTGGTATTGAGATGGTTTGGTCTCTAGAGCCCTGGTTTGGTGTTGATTGATGTGTTTGATAAAGTCCCACATTCATGCTTGGAATATGGTATGGGGGTGATTGGCTGAAGTGAGACTTGGATAAACCAATTTATGGTCAGGTGGAACATGGAAGTACCATCTCTGGTTGGTTTTTACACTCACAAATTAATATCTCATTCCTTTGCTATTCAATATGAAAATGTAATAGTTTATGTGTGGATATATTTGTTTTTGTATCCATTGTATTTCTATTGTTATTATGATGGTTATAATAATGTATTTTATTAGTGATGATGTATGGATCTATCCATGTTTTTACCTGTAAATGAATACACAATTTATCTATGGTCGAATAGATTGTATTGTAGCTTATGATTTAGGGGATAAATTCTTCTTATCCATCTTTATATAAGTGAGAGACCCCTTTGTTTGAATCTATTGTTTATGCATGTAGATGCAATGTTTGTGACATGTTTGACGAAATTCCTGTCATGGTTGCGTGGGGTGTGGATGAGTACCTGATGATGTGATTACTTCCATACATTTTTTTTAATATCATTTATCCTCTTCTACAGTTTCATGAAGTTCTGGGTAGTGACCTGGGATCTGGGGCAAAAATGGTGGCACAAATCCCAGAGTTGCAGGGACAAAACTGAATTTTTGGGGATATGGCCTCTACCTTTCCATGGCATTCCCATGGCTATAGGCTTTTAGTTGCTACCTTTCTCTTACATTCCCTAGGCTAAGGATAAAAAGTGTCCAAAATAAGTCCCCCTTTAGGGTTTAGGGGTCTGGGAGGTTGGGTTACCTCCTGAAGGTGTTGTTGACGCAATGTGAGGTATTTTTTTCAGGTTTACATTGGTTCAACTTCCTTAATCTCACCTAGGAGGTTTAATATAATATTAGTAGCCTCTCATCACATGTTTACCCTGGTTGGATAGTTACTTGGGTAGATGTGGGAAGAGGGTGTTACAGAGTGGTATTCGAGCATGGTTCAACTCTGAGACTTGATGGGAGGTGTGTTGATACTCCATTTATTTTGGTTGCATGTGTGTGTAGTATACTTGTGGTCTATATGTTCTTGTTTCATCCATGTTTTGTTTTCCATGGTGATGTCACCATGGAAGTGTTGATGGTGTTGTTTTCAACATTTTTTCATGAGTTTATGACTGTTTATGTGTGGTTCTTGCTTATGTATTTTCCGTACATGCTTGCTTACATTTTCTACACGTTGTACATGCATTGCTTATTTATTCTGGGTCACATATTGGTTATGCTTATGTGTTTTCTATGTATACTTTCTTATGTGATTTTATATGTGGGACATCCATTAGTCATTCATTATTTGTTATACATGTAAAGTGGGTGCATATGGTCAAGTTTGCAATGGTTTGTTGAAGGTTTTGTGAATAAGGTCATTTTATGAAATTAGGTCATCATGATGATATTGGTATGCCATGATGATAATTTTTTGGTAGAGCAGGAGATACATACCATCAAAGTGAAGTTGCAACATTGGACCTCAAGGCAAGAGAGGATCGTTATACAAGTGTTCATGTTTGGAATGTAGGTATTTGATTCATAGTTCTTGTAATAATTAGGGTTACTTGTATGTTTTTCATTCTATTATTATGGTTACATATGTCATAAATACTAGTTTATTAGTGTAGTTATATGCATTATGGTTATGAGTATTCCTTTTATTCTATTAATGTTATATGTACATGTGTCATATATATGTATTAGGACTGATGAATGTGAGTTGATTATTTATTATGACATGGTTATTAATATTGCTCAAATTTGATTTCAAATTGATAGATATGTTGTATTGATGTTTGGTATATATAGTGACATGTGTGTTCAATTACAGGTCATCGTGCTTGGCCCAACAAGTTAAGATAACTGGTATATTGTTATATTTATTTATGCGCTGACAATTATGTGGTTATGGAAGTATGATGAATGGATTACATGGAAAAATAGATTGCCATGAAATATTGGAGAAGGCGCAGATTAATATTTCCCTTGGAAGCACTAGGAACCATGGGGATTGAGTCATGGTGTTTTTTGATAGTCTTGTGTTTTTGGTCTCTTGTGATTTCTTGCACTTGATTTGCAGTCTTGATTCCATATAGTGCATGGCCATGCCACTTTGGTTGTGGTTTCATATTTCTATTGGTTTTCTTGGTTTTATTCTTGTTTGTTTTTTTTTCATTTCCTTTTGCTTGAGTGTCTTGGGAATTGATTGGGAAAGAGGAAATTTGATGGAACTTTGGGAGAGAAGCATGGAACCAAATAGGTCAAGTAAGGCTTGAATGGAGCTCAGTGCATGAGTAAGCATAACGAAAGGTAAGAATGTGACAGTCGATTGGACTGGTTGGGTCCATTGGGGTAAATGGATGGTGGCAATACAAACATGAGAAAGGTGACAGGAAAGGTAAAGTAAATGAGATTAAGGTAACAAATGCCTTGGCTATGTTGGAAATTATTGTTCTCAACGTTTTTCATGTTGTGCACGAATAAAGGAATTTATCTCAACCTAGACCTTATGATATCTGGTAATCATGTTGTGATCATAATTATCATGATGTTTATAATTGTATATATGTATGCATGTATGTATGTCATTGATTTACATGGTCATCATGGATATTTATGGTATATATGTATATATTTATGTATTTATGGTGTTGGGTATGTGTTATATTATTTCCACGAATAAGCACGCGCGTCCTTAATTTCCAGTGGGTAGTCCGCGTCCATGGTTTTGTGCATGGTTTTTCACATGGTTTTGGGGTACGATGGTTTTTGGCCCATGGTATTTTTGTAGATCCGGTCAAGGGAACTACGGTTATGTTATAATCCAGGGTTTATGGATTGGGGTTTATGTATGCTTCGGCATGTATATATGTGTGTTGTAACACTAAAAGGAATATAATGAAAAAATCAAGTTGGTTGTCCCGATTTGGGACCCAGGGGAAAATATCTGTGTTTATCTGTTTTATGTTTTATGCTCTTGTTATTGTTTATTTTATGTTATAAGATTCGTGTGTAGATAATTTCTATTCAGGGTTAAAAACTACATTTGGTATCAGAGCTGTTTCGGCTTCAAGGGGACGCCTTTGCTGCTGAGGGTTTTTAGTTCGGGCCTGAGGTAGACCCTGTTCAGTGGGAGATTTGCGGGATCGATTCTTGTGGTGAAAGAAGATGGCAAGTGGCAGAAAGATAGAGATTGAGAAATTTAATGGCCAGAGTTTTGAGTTGTGGAAGCTCAAGATGGAGGATCTGCTGGTCGATAAAGATTAATGGATCGCGGTAGATCCAGGTACTAAACCAACGGGAATGTCAGATGAAGACTGGAAGAAACTGGATCGGAAGGCTAAGAGCACAATACGGTTGTGTGTCTCAGATTCAATATTGTTGAATGTATCTGGGGAAGCTATGAAGAATTTGTGGGAAAAACTTGGGACTTTGTACCAATCTAAGTCTTTGGTTAATAAGTTGTTCTGTGGAAAAGTACATGTAACCTGAGGATGAAGGATGGAGACTTGGTGACAGAGCATCTGAACGCCTTCAATACTGTGGTAAGTCAGCTGTCATCTATTGATATTAAAATCTCAAATGAAGATAAGTGCATCAGTTTGTTGTGTTCTCTACCAGACTCGTGGGATAGTCTAGTTATTGCAATCGGTAGCAATACAGCTACCTTGAATTTTGATGACATTGTCTCAGCCTTGCTGTCAGAGGAAATGAGACGGAGAATTATGGAGGGCCAGAATGGAGATGCCTTATCTGTACGAGGAAGGTCCCAAAACAGAAACAAGAATAAGGTTTCTAGTGGGAGATCCAAATCTAGAGGGAGATATAAATCTCCTGGAAAGTTTGTAAAGGTATGCTGTAAATGCGGAAAGGAAGGGCACTACAAAAAAGACTGCAGATCATCTAAAGCTCCTGAGAAAGGAAAGGGATCTGATGATGCTCCTTCTGCAGAGGAAAAAACCACCTCGGATGAAGGTGGGGATGTGTATTTGGCTTCTTCTTCAAATACACATGTAGATCATGAATCATGGTTGATTGACTCAGGTGCATCCTTTCACTTCACTCCCCATAGGGAGTGGTTCTGCAAGTATGAGAAATATGATGGTGATGTCTTCCTAGGGGATGAGAGGAAGGCCAAAATCATCGGAAGTGGAAAGGTAAAGCTGAAGCTACAAGGTGGAAGGATTAGAACACTTCCTAGTGTTCTCCATATTCCTACATTGGCCAGAAATCTAATTTTTGTAAGCAAGATGGATGATGCGGGTGTAAAAACAGTGTTCGAGAAAAATTCCTGCAAGATGGTTCGAGGAGCATTGGTATTAATGCGGGGAGTTTGGACTGGAACTCTATACAAGCTGCAAGGTAGCACTGTTATTGATGGGTGTAACAGTTATGTAGTTCCTGAAAATGTGACGAAAAGCCTAGCTGTCTCTGGAGAAAAGACCATGCTATGGCATCAAAGGCTTGGACATATTGGAGAGAAGGGCCTTCGGATAATGCATAGAGATGGTATGGTAGAAGCTATGTCTAATTGTTCTCTGGATTTCGATTTTTGTTAACATTGTGTATATGGGAAGCAGAATTGGGTGAGTTTTCCTTCTGGTGCTAAGAGGGCAAACAAGATATTAGAACTTGTGCATAGTGATGTGTTTGGGCCTGTGTTAGTTCCATCACTGGGAAAGTCTGTGTACTATGTTTCATTCATAGATGACTTCTCAAGGAATACATGGATATATTTCTTGAGGAAGAAATCTGAAGTCTTTGACAAGTTTAAAGAATTTAAGGCTCTGGTGGAAAACCAGACAGAGAAGAAGATAAAGGCATTGAGGACAGATAATGGTGGGGAGTTCTGCAAGAAGGAATTTGAAGAGTTCTGTAAGAAGTGTGGTATAGCACGACATAAGACTACTCCATACACACCTCAGCAAAATGGAGTTGCGGAAAGAATGAATAGAACACTGATGGAAAAGGCAAGAAGCATGCTCAGTGGTACCGGGTTAGGACAAGAATTCTGGGCAGAGGCAGTGGAGACTGCATGTTACTTAGTTAACATATCACCTTCATCAGCATTGGAGGATAAGACCCCACATGAGGTATGGACTGGTAAGAAACCCTCTATTTCACATCTAAGGGTATTTGGATGTGATGCATATGTACATGTTCCAAATGAGAAAAGGACCAAGTTGGATAATAAATCTGAAAGGTGCATCTTTATTGGGTATAAGGATGGTTTAAAGGGTTACAAGCTTTGGAACCCAGAAACAAGGAAGGTTGTGTACAGTCGAGATGTGGTGTTTAGAGAAGTAAAAGATGTTGTTAAACATGAAGTCCTACCAAAGGAACCTGAGAAGATAGAGTTTGAGCTAAAGGAGGATGAATCAGACTCTACAACAGAAGAAGACTCAGAAGATGAAGAGCCACAAACTCCAACTTTGAGAAGATTAGTTCGGGAAAGAAGGCAACCAGAAAGGTATAGTCCATCTGCTTTCTGTTCAGGTTTTGCCTTAAATATAACTGATGATGAACCCAGAACTGTCAGGGAGGCAGTAGATTCAGAGGATGGAAAACTCTGGAAGGAGGCCATGGTTGATGAAATGGCATCCTTGTACAAAAATGATGCATGGGATCTGGTGGAGTTGCCGGCTGGAAGGAAGCCCATTGGGAGCAAATGGGTGTTTAAGAAGAAGATGAATGTAGAAGGCAAGGTGGAGAAATACAAAGCTCGGTTGGTAGCGAAAGGTTATTCCCAGGTGCCGGGAATTGATTTTGGTGATATTTTTTCTCCTGTTGCCAAATTTACTTCTATTAGATTACTTTTATCTGTTGCTGCTGCATTTGATTTTGAGATAGAACAGATGGATGTGAAGACAACATTTCTTCACGGGGATCTAGAAGAGGAGATCTACATGAAGCAACCTGAAGGGTTTATGGTGAAGGGTAAGAAAGAACTAGTATGCAGGTTGAAGAAGTCTCTGTATGGGTTAAAACAGTCACCAAGGATGTGGTATCAGAAATTTGATACCTATATACGGGGACTTGGCTTCACCAGAAGAAAGGAGGATCACTGTGTTTATTTTAAATTAATTGGGACCATGTTGTTTATTTTGTCTTGTATGTGGATGATATGTTGTTGATTGGAAATGACAAAGAAATTATCCAATATTTGAAGACCCAACTGTTCTCCAAATTTGACATGAAGGATCTGGGTGCTGCAAACTATATTTTGGGCATGGAAATTAAGAGAGATCGGGCAAAGAGGAAGCTCTGGTTAAACCAGAGGAAGTATGTCGAGACTATATTGCAGAGGTTCAATATGCAGGATAGTAAAGCGGTGAATGTTCCTATTCCTGTAGGTGTAAAGCTGTCTGCTGAACAATGTCCCAAGACACAAGAAGAAGAGGAGTATATGTCCCGTGTTCCATATGCAAGTGCAGTGGGTAGCCTGATGTATGCAATGGTCTGTACCAGACCAGACATTGCACATGCAGTGGGAGTATTGAGCAGGTTTATGTCCAACCCAGGAAAGGAGCATTGGATAGCAGTAAAGCGGGTTTTCAGATATTTACGTGGCACTAGTGATTATGGCTTGTGCTACCAAGGAAGACCAGGATTGGAAAGAATGTTGGAAATTCATGGTTTTGTTGATGCAGACTGGGCTAGAGATCTGGACCAAAGAAGATCTACAAGTGGGTATGTGTTTAGCCTATTTGGAGGCGCAGTCAGTTGGATGAGTAAAAGAAAATCTGTAGTGGCTCTTTCAACTACAGAGGCAGAATACATAGCAGCCACTCATGCAAGCAAGGAAGAAATTTGGTTGCAGAGATTGTGTTCAAGTATTGGGTTGGTACAACAAGCTATAAGGATAGACTGTGATAGCCAAAGTGCAATTTTCTTGGCTAAGAACCCTGCTTATCATTCAAAGACAAAGCACATTGATGTTCAATATCACTTTGTTAGAGATATGGTTGAGGCTAAAAGGGTGTTGCTGGTAAAGGTGGACACTTTGAAGAATGTTGCATATGCATTAACAAAGTCTGTGAGCACTCAGAAGTTCTCTTGGTATAGAGAAACAATGGGTGTTGAAGAATTGGGCCAATGACTAAGCTCTCTTGTGACCCCCTGTGGAAAGAAAACAACAAGTGGGAGAATGTTGGGTATGTGTTATATTCTTTCCACGACTAAGCACGCGCGTCCTTAATTTCCGGTGGGTAGTCCGCGTCCATGGTTTTGTGCATGGTTTTGCACATGGTTTTGGGGTACAATGGTTTTCGGCCCCTGGTATTTTTGTAGATCCGGTCAAGGAAACTATGGTTATGTTCTAATCCAGAGTTTATGGATTGGGGTTTATGTATGCTTCGGCATGTATATATGTGTGTTGTAACACTAAAAGGAATATAATGAAAAAATCAAGTTGTTTGTCCCGATTTGGGATCTAGGGGAAAATCTCTGTGTTTATCTGTTTTATGTTTTATGCTCTCGTTATTGTTTATTTTCTGTTATAAGATTTGTGTGTAGATAATTTCTGTTCAGGGTTAAAACCTACATATGGCGTTGTCGGACATGATCATGATTGTTTATGCTAATGATTATATATATGTAAGAATGTGTCTATGTCACTGTATAACAGGGTATTCAAGAATCATTCTTGTCGAGGAATGATTTCTTATGCAGGTGAATGGAATGAATAGGTTCTTGGTCTTATGAGGAATCAAGTGGGAAGAGTAACTATGATAGATCTATGAGGTTAGTATCATGTGGGCATTATTTGATATTATATTATTGTACTATGCCTATGTTTATGTTATGGACAGGTAATGTTGATGGGTACATTAGCAAAGTGAAAGTAGTGTGATTTGCGACATGCTAGGATAAGCATGGATAGTGGAAAGACACAAGAAGAAGTGTTTCTTATGGAGTCAATGTGTGGTATATGGATGTGCAGTACTATTGTTGTGTATAGGTGTAGGTTGCACATGTTTTATATTCAATGATTGTACCTATGGTGATGTGTAATGTTGCAAATGTAGTTTGTTGTACAAATGATGATTATATGCCTATTGTATATATGATGTTGTGTGTATATTGCATATGCAGTGCTAGGTATAGATGGTGTAATGTACATGTTGGATATGCAGTGTTGTGTACATATTGTACTATGTGCATGTTGGATATGTGGTGTTGTGTGCATATGGTGTTATGCGCATGTTGAATATGAAGTGTTACATACATATGGTGTTGTGTGCATGATGTACATATGGTGTTGTGCATTTAGTGTAGTGTGCATAATTGTACATATGGTGTTGTGTGCATGTGGTGCTTTGTACTGGTTTTACATCTAATTTTGTGTTCAAGAAGTGTCATGTACATGTCGTGCATGTGGCGCTGTGTACATATGGTTTCGTGTACATGTCATGCATGTGGGGTTGTGTACATGTGGTATTGTGTACATATTGTACAAGTGGTGTGGTGTACATTTGGCGTGGTGTAGACATTGTGAATCTGGTTCAATGTACATGTGATGTTGTGCACACGTTATGTAGGTAGTGTGAATATAGGTGGCACTATGTACATGTTGTGCATATGGTATTGGTATACATGTGGTATTGTGTGCATGTCATATGTATCATTTTGCAGTTCTATGTATGTTCATGGTGTAGTTGTGGTATCATGACATGTGTATTCATTATGTTGTACTCTATATATGTATGTGTATTGTGTTTTATCGTACGCTGGGTGAAGGTGTATGTGTTGTATGCCTGTGTAGGCATATTTGTTGTGTTATATTGTACACGGGGTGTAGGTGTATGTATCATAGGCCGGTTTGGGTTCATGTATTTTATGGTGTTGTATGTCACTGTAGGCGTATATACTGTGTTGTGTTGCACATCGTATGTATGCATATGTACATGTATTGTATTGTACACTAGGTATAGGTGCATATATTGTGTTGTGTTGTATTTTGGGTGTATGTGTAAGCATTATGCGGTATTGTATGCCTTGCATGGATGTATGTGTGGTGATGTACACTATGTGTATGTGTATGTGAATGAAAATAATAAATGGCACTGGGTGCTTTCCAAGTGTGGAAATTGGTCGAGTGTGTGGAATGTAAGGAATGATGAAGGATAAGTATCGATATTTTATTTCAGTTCTATTATGCAAGTGAACTATTATTATAACTTATGATGGTTACATGTGATTTATGATGATCAAATGTGATTTATGATTTGATCTATGATGGTTTCATTTTGAGCTAACTGGATGTGATATGTTTATACATGATGATTTTATCAAACAACTAGTTTGACTTGTTGTGACATAAAGTGAACAGAATTGCAAGTGTACCTTGTTGACGAGCTACCAATGAGGTATGATTTGAGTTTATTTCAATTTATTTTGAATCTAATGGAAATTATGTGCTTGGTATGGGAAGCATGCAAATCATCGGTTGGGTAGTTGAAAATGATTGCAAGAAATACAAACAACAACAAAAGAAATTATAACATGCAACAGTGTGCTAGTAAAGAATTTCGAGAGGAGGGAAATTGTGGCACATTGGTACCCAATAGTGTGCATTGATTTCCATGAGAATGCTATGACGAGTATGATGGTTTGAGGCAGGTATATTTCTTTGTTTTTATATCTTCTGATGCGAGGAAGCCTTGCCAAGGGATGGACTTCCCAGGATGGTTGTTCCAGCAGAAATTGGAAGGTGTGTGGCTGCACGGAACGAGATTACCAAATTTCCCAAGGGAATGTGTGGTAGAGAAGGGAAGGCGGGGAATGGATTTGTTTTGGTAATTATCATTTCTATATGGAATTAAATTCACATTGGGAGTTTTCCCTGGAAAAATTAAATGGTAACTATTCACTAAGAGGACAAGTGGCACAATATTGTAGCGCTAGGAATTGGATGCAAATTTGAATTTGACAGTGGATTTTGGACTTCGTGGAAAGGAGGTGAATCCTGGTATTACCTTAAGGGTGGAATTGCGATCCTATGGCTTCCCTTGTTGAGAAAATGTGTCTATTTGTATGTGTATATTATTGTAAATATTGTATCGAGTTGGTTTATAAAGCTCCATAGACAATATGGTTATTTGTTTGTTGAAGAAAATGTTCTTAATTATATGTGGTTGTGATTGTAATATAATAATGAGCTATGTTATAAAGCTCCAGTAAATGGTATGATTGTCATGTTTTAGTAGATGGTGATTTTAAATACTACAACGAGCTATGTTATAAAGCTCCACGGGCAATATCTTTTTTTCTCAATGAATTTCTGGTTGTAGGAGTGATTGAACATCGAGGACGGTGTTCCCCCAAGGTGGAGGGTTATGTAACAACCCTTGTAAAAATTAATTTAAAAATATAAAATACCATGGTGATGGGACACATATTCCAAGTTGAATGGCAGGAAAAACATCTTAGTGGGTGTTCACTTCGGTTTACTATGGCTATGTAAATTGGCAAAGGAAATGGCAGAGGCTTTGGAAAGGCATAAGGGATTAATTGGCATTTTATTTATGAAAATAATGGAAAATAGGAGAAAATGGAGGTGAAAGGTCAAAGGTTGCATGTGAGGAGGAAAATGAAGGAAAATAATAAAAAATGAATAAAATAGAGGCCTCATTAATAAAAGGCTTCTAAGGATCAATTAATACGCTTTTCACAGGTTTTGGTAGAGCTCGCATTGTTCTCTCTCTCTCATACTCTTGAGCATTTAGAGTATTCTTGGAGCACTCTTGGAGAGTGTGGCATACTTGGAGGTTTGGATCAAGAAATAAAAGGAAGATTAAGAAAGAACAAGAGGACATAGGGATTGTAGGTTTTAACCCTATACAGAAATTATCTACAAAAAAATCTTTAAAATATAAAATAAACAATAGTGAGAGCATAAAACATAAAACAGATAAACACAGATATTTTCCCTTGGATCCCAAATCGGGACGACCATCTTGATTTTTCATTATATTCCTTTTAGTGTTACAACACACACACACACACACACACACACACACACACACACATATACATACATGCCAAAGCATACATAAACCCCAATCCATTAACCTTGGATTAGAACATAATCGTAGTTCCCTTGACTGGATCTACAAAATACCAGGGAACGAAAACCATCATGCTCCAAAACCATGTGCAAACCCATGCACAAAAACATGGGCGGGTCTGCCCACTGGAAAATAAGGACCAATTTTTTTTTTTCCCGGGCCGCTGCCCCAGACCCCGACAGGGGGGGCTGCCACCCCCCCTGTGACCCCCCTGTGTGTGACTAGTCATGGAAATAATATAACACATACCCAACATTATCCCACTTTTTTTCTTTCTGTAGGGGGCCACAGGATAGCTGAGTCATTAGCCTAGATTTTTAACACCCATTGTTTCTCTACACCAAGAGAACTTCTGAGTGCTCACAGACTTTTTCAATGCATCTGCAACATTCTTCAAAGTGTCCACCTTTACCAGCAACACCCTTTTAGCCTCAACCATATATGTCACAAAGTGATATTGAACATCAATGTGATTTGTCTTTGAATGATAAGCAGGGTTCTTAGCCAAGAAAATTGCACTTTGGCTATCAAAGTCTATCCTTATAGCTTGCTGCACCAACCCCATACTTGAACACAATCTCTGCAACCAAACTGCTTCCTTGCTTGCATGAGTGGCTGCCATGTATTCTGCCTCTTTAGTTGAAAGAGCCACTACATACTGTATTTTACTCATCCAACTGACTGCACCTCAAAATAGGCTAAACACATACCCACTTGTAGATCTTCTTTGGTCCAGATCTCCAGCCCAGTATGCATCAACAAAACCATGAATGTCCAACACTCTTTCCAATCCTGGTCTTCCCTGGTAGCAAAACCCATAATCACTAGTGCCATGAAAATATCTGAAAACCTGCTTCACTGCTGTCTAATGCTCCTTCCCTGGGTTTGACATAAACCTGCTCAATACTCCCACTACATGTACAATGTCTGGTCTAGTAAAGACCATTGCATACATCAAGCTACCCACTGCACTTGCATATGGAACACGGGACATATCCTCCTCTTCTTCTTGTGTCTTGGGACACTGTTCAGCAGACATATTTGTACTTATAGGAATCAGATCATTCACCGGTTTACTATCCTGCGTATTGAACCTCTGCAATATAGTCTCGACATACTTCCTCTGGTTTAACCAGAGATTCCTCTTTGCCCGATCCTATTAATTTCCATGCCCAAAATATAGTTTGCAGCACCAAGATCCTTCATTTTAGTGTCAGTCTTTTCAGGCTTCCTCCAGTGATCAAACATGCTCTTATAAAGTGATTTTAAGGTGTCAAGGTCAAATTTTGTCATTTCAGTGAGTCTTCAAGTAAAATTTGGTCACTAGGTATTAGGTCTAGGGTTTGTTTTCACTCCTTTCAAAGTTGTCCAAATATCAGTCCATGTCACCATTCAGCTGAGTGTACCATCATTCAGAGGGTTTTCATCATCATGTCAAGTTCCACTGGGTCATTTTACACCTTGTTCATGCTTCAGTTGTGCCTAGGTAAGGTTCATTTCCATCTCCTAGGGTTTTGAAGGTAATTTCTATTATATGGTCAAATCATCAGCAAAACTTGTATCCTGATGTTAATACACCTTTCCCTATCCTTAGTGTACCTTATTAAACACTTCCCATCACCGAGATCCCCCAAATTCCTCATTTTCGCACAAAACTTAGTTTCTTGCTATAACTTGGAAATTTTCTAGGCTAGGCTTGTGTTTTTCCCTTTTGGACCCCTTCCCCTCACTCAATATTTTAAATTCCACTTTCCATTGCTTCCTAACATCCTTCCCTACTTCCCAAAATTTTATCAAGAATTTAGAGGCCCCTTATCCCCTTCATTTTGCTTCATTTCGACAAATCCCTTGTTCCACACATCGGGATAGGTTTTACTCCAATGATGTTTCTGAGAAATAAAAGATTATTTGGGAAAAATGAGAGAGGTTTTTGTCCACAATAGGCCAAGGAGGAAAAATCTCCTTCACGTTTTACACAGGTGTCATGGTTTTAGAGAAATGTCAAAAATATAGTTGCCTCAGGAGAATTGATGCACCTCTAAAGTGACCTTGGGAAAATCAAGATTTTTCCTAGATTGGTTGGCAAAATGACTTTCTTGATGAGTCAAATGATAACTAGATACAAAGCACTTTCCAATGAGCTATCATGAGCTCAATTTGGAGTTGAGGAAGACCTTCAAAAGTTGACTGCAACAACACTCTACCTTGAGGCAGCCTCATTTTGCACATTTTGACCAGTCTTGGGAGAATTGATTTTTAACAGGGAAAATGAACTCCAAATTGAAAAATTATAGTTGGTTTGGAAATTAGACTCAATAATATTTCCAATGAGCTATCCTGCGCCCAATTTTGGCACCAGGAAGGTCTCCAAAAGTCTCCTGCAAAAAGGCGCAACGGATTGGGTAAGAGGCGCGGCACATTGGGTTTTTGGCGCGGCGCATTAGGTTTGTGGCACGGTGCATAGAGCTGCAAGCCATTTTCACCACAAATTCATCCATTTTCTCAATTTAGTTTGTTTTCTTTGGTCCAAAGTAAGTCAACAACTCTTCAAATGCCAATGAAAGTGTGTCTTAAGATGTTTATGATGATTTAGTAAAAAATTTCAAACCCTACTTCCTTGCAATTGTTGCTCAAGACATGATTGCTTAGGGTTTGTAAATTTGATTTTGTGGCCATCATTCCCTCAAATTTTTTCTCCCTCACTTCTTTTCTAGTTTCATTAACCCATTTTACTACCCCCCATATCCCTAAATTCATTCACCCCTATCCCCTTCTCCACATATAATTTCCCAAACCCTACACTCCCTAAACCCTTCTCACATCCCTAAACTCTGTTCACACATACATTTTTATACTCTCTTCCATACACTCTACCCATTTCATTCCTCTACTATATTTTCACTGTTATCCACAAAACCATCCATGTACAACCACATTTTTCAAAACCAAAGGAAAACAATGGAAAGAGACAGTGATCATGGGTATGAGCAAAAGATTGAACATGACCGGGAATCTTGGCTTGAGAGAACAAAATTGCACTTGGGAAAGGATGTTGGAGAAGTCCAACAAAGAGAAAAACATTTTGAGGAACATGGCATACCACTACTTGTCAATAAATATGGTGTGCAAAGTAAGAATCAAGATCTTGAAGGCCAAGTTGAAGAAGGCATCGAGGAGGCGAAAAAAGCATGATAAACTTCAGATATTGGCTGAGGCTTCCTTGGCCCAATACAAAACTTGATGAAGAAAATTCAGCCCAAATTTCAAAAAAATTGGGACATTTTTTGCATTTTTGAAATTTTTGGCCTAAAAACAAACTTTTCTGCTCTATGCGCCGCGCCACTTGGTGCTTGCTTTTGATGGAGACATCCTTTTGATGAAAACTCAGAATTTTTGAATTTTTCATGGAAAAATATGCATGCCTACCAATGGCCAAGAAATTTTGACAGGTTTTGGGCTTCCAAAAAGGTCAAAAACACCCCAAAAATGACCTTTCTGCCCCTTTTTGGACACACAGGAAGTAGTGTTGGGAGAATTCAATTTTGGAGGGGCAAATGGAGGCCAAATTCAAAAATTCCACTTATGCTGGAAAGTAGACAGGGAGAGCTTTCCAAAAAGCTGACTTGGAGAAAATGTGGACACCGGGAAGGCCTCAAAAATCAGCTGCAAACAGGCACGATGCATAGGGAAATCAGGCGCGGTGCATTGGAGGATTTTACTCATTTTTGGTCAAAAATTCTGTTTTTCGCCTAGTTTTTTTTTAGAGTTTGACTTTTTCCTTCTAGTTGTAAAAATAATGATGTAATTAAATATAAAATGATGGATTTTGATGTAATTTTGCTAAATTTTCACTCATAGAGGTAGATTCATCCATCAAAAGGTAATTTGCAACTGAATGAATCAGTTTCCTAGTTTTTAGAGGCAAGTTGTTCCACTGCCTACTTTCTAGTTCTCAGTTTAGATTTTGTTGGAACAGCTCCTAAAATTATGAGCTCGACCCATAGAGGCTGGGATGAGTTATTTTTTTTCTATATCTTGTGGTTTTTCAGTCATTATCATGGTTGGACTTTTGGGAATGCTTTGAGCATCATTGTACATTCATCTCTGCAGTTTGCAGCACTCTATGGGATTCATGTGGCATTTTTCTTTGATAGTGTGTTTCTCTCTGTAAATGTAAGTCTACTGGTGTTTTATATATACCATTTTCTCTCTTATTTCTTCTTAACTTAAACAAACAAGGATAAAGGTAGAATTCATTAAAATTTGTAGTGCTCTACCTACGGTTTGTTTAATTTTCTATGTTTTCAACTGTTTGAAGAGGATCCCTGAAGGTTTCTTGCCCTCTTCAACTCCTCACCTATCTCAAATTTCCATTTCTTTCAAATTTAAGTGTCAAATCAATTTCCTACCTTGCCCCATTCAGATCTCTACAAAACTGAGCCTCATTCCCCAGACCCAAATTTGCCTTTCCTCTTGAGCCAACGAAATATCATTAAAATCAATCAAACTATTTTGCACACATACCTAGCCTAAAATCAGTCTTCACATCAAGTCATATCAAAGCTTTATTGATAATTTTTGTTGAGATTGACAGGAGAGAGCCCTCTCCCGACCTGGTAGGGCTAGCTACTAGGTTAAGCGTGGTTTGATGTTACCCTAGATTCTGCCTTTCTCAGCCTGAGGTAGATTTAGGCCATAACACTTCATGTCGAATTTGGAGAACAATTGGGTCTTCAAATATTGGATAATTTATTTGTCATTTCTAATCAACAACATATCATCCACATACAAGACTAAATAAATAACACGGTCACCAATTAATTTAAAATAAACACAGTGATCCTCCTTGCTTCTGGTGAAGGCAAGTCCCCGTATATAGGTAGAAAATTTCTAATACCACATCCTTGGTGATTGTTTTAACCCATACAGAGACTTCTTTAACTTGCATACTAGTTCTTTCTTCCCCTTCACCATAAAGCCTTCAAGTTGTTTCATGTAGATCTCCTCTTCCAGATCCCCATGAAGAAATGTTGTCTTCACATCCACCTGTTCTAACTCAAAATAAAATGTAGCAGCAACAGATAAAAGTAATCTAATAGAAGTAACTTCGGCAATAAGAGAAAAAATATCACCAAAATCAATTCCCGGCACCTGGGAATAACCTTTTGCTACCAACTGAGATTTGTATTTCTCCACCTTTCCTTCTACATACATCTTCTTCTTAAACACCTATTTGCTACTGATAGGATTCCTTCCAGTTGGAAACTCCACCAGGTCCCATGCCTCATTTTTATGCAAGGATGCCATTTCATCAACCATGGCCTCCTTCCAGAGTTTTCCATCCTCTGAATCTACGGCCTCCCTGATGGTTCTGGGATCATCATCAGTTATAGTTAAAGAAAAATTTGAACAGAAAGCAAATGGACTATACCTTTCTGATTGTCTTCTTTCCCGAACTGATCTTCTCAAAGCTGGAGTTTGTGGCTCTTCCTCTTTCGAGTATTCTTCTGTTGTAGAGTATGATTCATCCTCCTTTAGCTCAAACTCTATCTTCTCAGGTTCCTTTTGTAGGAATTCATGTTTAACAACATCTTTCACCTCTCTAAACACCACATCTTGGTTGTACACAACCTTCCTTGTTTTCGGGTTCCAAAGCTTGTAACCCTTTAAACCATCCTTATACCCAATAAAGATGCACGTTTCAGATTTATTATCCAACTTGCTCCTTTTCTCCTTTGGAACATGTACATATGCATCACTTCCAAATAACCTCAGATGTGCAAGAGAGGGTTTCTTACCATTCCATACCTCATGTGGAGTCTTATCCTCCAATGCTGATGAAGGTGATCTATTAACCAAGTAACATGCAGTCTCCATTTCCTCTGCCCAGAATTCTTGTCCTAACCCAGTACCACTGAGCGTGCTTCTTGCCTTTTCCATCAGCGTTCTGTTCATTATTTTTGCAACTCCTTTTTGTTGCAGTGTGTATGGAGTAGTCTTTTGCTGTGCTATACCACACTTCTTACAGAACTCTTCAAATTCCTTCTTGCAGAACTCCCCACCATTATCATTCCTCAGGACCTTTATCTTCTTCTCTGTCTGGTTTTCCACCAGAGCCTTAAATTCTTTAAATCTGTCAAAGACTTCAGGTTTCTTCCTCAAGAAATATATCCATGTATTCCTTGAGAAGTCATATATGAATGAAACATAGTAATAGACTTACCCAGTGATGGAACTGACATAGGTCCAAACACATCATTGTGCACAAGCTCTAATATCTTGTTTGCCCTCTTAGCACCAGAAGGAAAACTCACCCGATTCTACTTCCCATATACAGAATGTTCACAGAAATCAAAATACAAAGAGCTATTAGACATAACTTCAACCATACCATTTCCATGCAGTATCCGAAGGCCCTTCTCTCCAATATGTCAAAGCCTTTGATACCATAGCATGGTCTTTTCTCCAGAGATCGCTAAAATTTCCGCTCCACTTTTGGGAACCACAGAAATGTTGCAACCATCAATAACAATGCTACCCTGAAGCTTGTACAGAGTTCCAATCCGAACTCCCCACATTAATACCAGGGCTCCCTGAACCATCTTACAGGTATATTTCTCGAACATTGTTTTTACACTTGCATCATCCATCTTTCTTACAGAAATCTGATTTCTAGCCAATGCAGGAATGTGCAGACCACCAAGAAGTGTTCTAATCCTTCCACCTTGCAGCTTAAGCTTGAATTTTCCACGTCTGACAATTCTGGCCTTCCTATCATCACCTAAGAAGACATCACCTCCATCATATTTCTCATACTCGCAGAACCACTCCCTATGAGGAGTGAAGTGAAAGGATGCACCCGAGTCAATCAACCATGACTCATGATCTACATGTGTATTTGAACAAGAAGCTAAATACACATCCCCACCTTCATCTGAGGTGGTTTTTTTCCTCTGTAGAAGTAGCATCATTAGATCCTTTTCCTTTCTCAGAAGCTTTAGATTTGCAGTCCTTTTTGTAGTGCCCTTCCTTTCCACATTTCCAGCACACCTTTACAAACTTTCCAGGAGATTTAGATCTCCCTCTAGATTTAGATCTCCCACTCGAAACCTTATTCTTGTTTCTATTTTGGGACCTTCCTAATACAGATAAGGCATCTCCATTATGACCCTCCATATTTCTCCGTCTCATTTCCTTCGACGGCAAGGCTGAGACAATCTCATCAAAATTCAAGGTAGTTGTATTGATACCTATTGCAATAACCATATTGTCCCACGATTCTGGTAGAGTACACAAAAAACTGATGCACTTATCTTCATATAAGATTTTAATATCAACACATCACAACTGACTTACCATAGTATTGAAGGCATTCAAATGCTTTGTCACTGAGTCTCCATCCTTCATCCTCAGGTTATACATCTTTTTCCGTAGGAAAAATTTATTCACCAGAGACTTAGATTGGTACAAAGTCCCTAGCTTGTCCCACAAAGTCTTCGCTGTAGCTTCCCCAGATACATTCAAAAATACTGAATCTGAGACACAAAACCCTATTGTGCTCTTTGCCTTTCGATCCAGCTTCTTCCAGTCTTCATCTGACATTGCCGTTGGTTTAGTACCCGGATCTACCGTGATCCACTGATACTTATCCACCAGCAGATCCTCCATCTTGAGCTTCCACAACTCAAAACTGTAACCATTAAATTTCTCGAACTCTATCTTGCCGCTACTCTCCATCTTCTTTCACTGCAAGAATCGATCCTGTAGATCTCCCATTGAATAGGGTCTACCTCAGGCCTGAGCGAAAAACCCCTTAGCAGCAAAGGCATCCCCTTGAAGCCAAAACTTCTCTGATACCAAATGTAGGTTTTAACCCTATACATAAATTATCTACAAACGAATCTTAAAAACAGAAAATAAATAATAGCGAGAGCATAAAACATAAAACAGATAAACATATATATTTTCCCCTGGATCCCAAATCGCGAGGACCAGCTTGATTTTTCATTATATTCCTTTTAGTGTTACAACACATATATATACATGCCGAAGCATACATAAACCCCAATCCATTAACCCTGGATTAGAACATAATTTTAGTTCCCTTGACTGAATCTAAAAAATACCACGAGCCAAAAACCATCATGCCCTAAAACCACGTGCAAACCCATGCACAAAACCATGGGCGGGTCCGCCCTCCGGAAAATAAGGACCAATTTTTTTTTTCCCAGGGCGCTGCCTCGGACCCTGACTGGGGGGGTTGCCGCCCTCCCTGTGACCCCCCTGCTACACCCGGTGCAATGTACAGGGTGGCTATCACCCCCCCTGTGACACCCCCACACGTGACTAGTCGTGGAAAGAATATAACACATACCCAACAGGGATAGACATCTACAATAGGTTCTGAGTGCAGGTACCAAGATGCATGTATGATTTCCTCACTAGTTTTGGCATGCATGGCGTATGCAAGTGGAATTCCATAGTCTTTCCATTTCCTGGATAGCCATGGTGTTGTGGGTTTATTTACATTGATTATTTTCTAGTTGGTTCTCATTATTCCTTTAGCTATGGGTTGAGTTATTAGTTCATAGAGGCCTTGGTTGGGCAAATGCTCTGGATTCCCGATAGACAAATCTGGGTTGAGTTACTAGACTTGTAAGCCTTGGTTAAAAAAACTCCTTGGAAGCCCTATGTGGGTTGAGTTACTAGTCTTGGAAGCCCTGGTTGGAAAAATTCTCTAGAAGCCCTATAACATTTAGGGTTGATTTACTAGCCCTAGAAGCCCTGGTTGGAACAAACACTCTCAAGCCCTAAAACAGCTTGGATAGAGACCAATCCATGATGGTTAGTGATGTCTGACTATGAGGTAGAATCACTGGTTTGGGGTTGAGATGGTTTGGTCTTTGGAGCCCTAGTTTGGCATTGATTTATGTGTTTGATAAAGTCCCACATTCATGCTTGTAATATGGTACGAGGGTGATTAGCTGAATTGAGACTTGGCTCAGCCAATCTATGGTCGGGTGGAATGTGGAAGTCCCATCTCTGGTTGGCTTTTATGCTAAGAAATGAAGAGCTCATTCCTTTGGTATTTGGTATGAAAATGTAGTAGTTTATGTGTGGATCTATTTGATCTTGTATCCATTGTATTTATGTTTTTATTATACTGGTTATAAGCATGAATTTGTTCAGTGATGATGTATGGCTATATCCATGTTTTTACATGTAAATGAATACACAATGTAACTATGGTTGAATATATTGTATTGTAGCTTATGATGTAGGGTAGAAATGCTTCTTAGCCATCGTCAGATAAGTAAGAGAGCCATTTATTTAAATGTGTTTTCTATGTATTTATATGCAATGTTTGTGACAT
Source organism: Pinus albicaulis (assembly GCA_034641835.2). Taxonomy (NCBI): domain Eukaryota; kingdom Viridiplantae; phylum Streptophyta; class Pinopsida; order Pinales; family Pinaceae; genus Pinus; species Pinus albicaulis. The sequence continues at coordinate 87,730 of JAXQQM020081205.1, read as the reverse complement.
GTTTGAAAAAATTCCTTTCATGGTTGGGTGTGGTTCGTATGAGTTCATGATGATGTGATCACTTCAATAACTTTTTTTTAATGTTATTTATCCTCTTCTAAATTTTCATGAATTTTTGGGCAGTGACCTCGGATCTGGGGCTAAAAAGGTGGCACAAATCCTAGAGTTGTAGACACAGAACTAACTTTTTGGGGTCTTGGCCACTACCTTGCCATGGCATGCCAGTGGCTATAGGTTGCTAGCCGCTCCTTTTCTCTTACATTCCTACGAATAAGGCTTAAAAGGGTCCAAAATCATTCACCCTTCAGGGTTCAGGGGCATGGGAGGTTGGATTACCTCCTAGAGGTGTTGTTGATGCAATGTGAGGTTTTTTTGTCAGGTTTCTGTCAGTTTCACTTCCTTAAGGTCACCTAGGAGGTTGAATCTCATATAGTAGCCTCTCTTCACATGTTTACCCTGGTTGGATGGTTACTTCGGTAGATGTGGGAAGAGGGTGATACACCATGCTACAACACTAGAAGCAACAAAAATAGGTTTGATGATCAAAGAAGAAGATAAGCCTAGAGGATGATCACAATGGAAGATATGGAAGAATAAGAAGAGATGCTCAAAGTGAACATGAAGAAGATCATCATCCAAAAAAAATTAAAGATACTCTAGGTATGAAAGTTATGTTGGAAATCAATCTGAAAATATTCTTATTTATTCCCTTGCTAGTTCCTCTCCTTTAGATTCGTAGGATAGATGGTTGGTTGATAGTGGGGTCAATCATAATTTCTATGGGTATAATGAAGTTCTCTCTAATTTGGCAGAGAGGGAGTCAAATTTGAAAAATATTCTTGTATACAACTCTGCTCATCATGTTAAAGGCTTTGGGTCCGTCAAATTACAATTGTAGTCCAAGAAATATTTTGTGCTCCATGATGTGATGTATCTGCTAGGATTGAAGAAGAATTTGATATCAATATATTATTTGGAAGACAAAAGGATGAGGTTTTCCTTCATAAGGGGAAAGGTTCTTATTTGGCATGTTGGATCACCTATGAGAGATGCATTCACATTGGGATCAATATTTGAAGGAATATACAAAGTTACTCGAAGAAATATTATAACATTGGTTCATGATACTAATTGTGTTGGTGTGTTTGGTGCACGAATGTACCGAATCACACTTGCTTAAGAGGGGCGGTTTTTCCCTCTTAAGTTATTGGTCATAGGCAGAAAATAGATGGATTCAAGCAAGTTAGTGGAGCATTCTAAAGCATACACATACTATATAGAGAAATAACATGCATATTTAAACATAAAAACTAAACTAAAACTAAAACAATTAACACAAAATCTCTAAGTAGAGTCAAACAACTTCAATAATCCAAACAGCGACACTTATGTCCCCTCTTATTGAGTGCTGGTAGGAAATGAGGATGAAACTTTTACCCACTTTACAAGGGGCCCTTGGAACTATGGAGCTCCAAGTCACGATGCAAGGATTTCTTTACTTCTAAGCTGCCTTGGCACAAAGTCTCCCTCTCTCTACTATGGTGGATTGGAGTTGTTGGATGGCCAACAACTGAGTCCCCTCTATCTCTGCTCTGGATCACAAACTGCTGGTATTGCTTGGGGAAATTTTGGCCAACATAACAATGTGCTCTCCTATTGTTCATCTCTTGGTGGCATTTTATAGGAGAATTCAAATCCTCTTTCTCTGTCCTGGTACATTGTGGATGGTGACCCAAGAGAGGAGGGTGATTCCATTGTGTGCCACATTTATTCCATTATGTGCTCCTTTGAGGTCCTAAGGAGGCTTGGGCGGTTGTCCTTAGGTAGCCTCAAGTGTGGGATCAATGTCCTAGAGTGTGCCTTGTGGTCCTGGAAAGTGACTCCCGCCACTCTTAGGACCGTGCGGCATTTTAAGGAAAATCTGCGCAAAGGTGCGCTTATCAAAGAATTATGTGCACAAAGGTGCATTTTACTGGTTCTTTCTGTGCACAATTTGATTTTTCCTTTCATACCTTAGAGATTTTTAAATACTTTAGATTCTCTAATGTCTTTTAGCCCTATAAATCCTTTTTCCTAACATTAAATAATGTCATCTTTGCTTGTCTGATTTTCTAGTGATAACATTTTCACCCTAATGTGTGAGGTCTAGGAAGAACTATATAGCCGAAATACATTATAGTTTATTTTCTGTGTATTGTGTGGAGAGAGAGAGAAACCTGCGTGTAGCTCGGAGTTGGAGACACCCTGCACCGGGTCAAAGAGCGACCATGTCCTGTGGGATCCCTGCAAGCAATGGTATAATACAATATATAAAAATTTTCCACGAGGCGGGCATGTCCCATGCTCGTGATGCTTTGGCTAGCTAAACAATTTTATGTGAAAGATACAAATTTTGTCTGCATCACTAGTATGGTAGTGATCTATTGGTTGAAGACGATGACTGCTGATGCCCTTAGGGGAATTTTTTCTTTGAAAATAGGTGGAATGTGGTACCCATATGCATAAAATTGGTATGGACTATAAATGCGCATTGTACGCATAGGTGTTGGATGGGACCTTCCCGTGTAAGCATTGCTGAAAGAGACGCTTATAGAGGCACAAGTCTTTGAAAAATTTGATCAAAGTGCAATGGTTGTAAGTTACGATGCCATCTTGAAATGAAATATTGTGCTATAGTAAAATGTCAGGAGGATCGATGAAATATGTGGGCAATGATGTCTCACACAGTGCCAGCTGAGGATGTCCCTTTTATGGAGAGGGGTGATCTAAGGTACTGCTTCCTTTTTGGAAAAGAGGTGTTGAAGTTGACAAAAAGGAAGCCTCAATCGAATGAGGTGGTCAATGATATGTAGGATTAGGATTTTGGATGTGATGGGTTTAAAATAGGCATGACGGCAAGGGGTGACTGAAAAATGATGATGGGGATTCAGTGGCCCAAGTTCGGAATATAAAAATCAGCTTGGCGGCAGTCAAAACTATTTCTGATGGGGAAATCGATGGAGTTGGTAGGAATTCCATGGTGGGTATAAACTGGTTATGAATTTCATGATGGATTTTGCATGAGGGTGTGATACTCCGACCAAGGGTGACGAGGGACTGCTGCCATGGGAGAAAAAATGAATGGGTGGGTTGAGGGATGTAGTGCGATGTTTGCGGTCTTTGTACACTTAACAAAAGAATAAAATAATGGGGTTTGGTTCGTACAAAACACAAAGATGAGTGCCCCAAAACATGAAAGTGTTCGCTTACTGATGATGTGAGGAAGGTGTTTTGCTGAGAGTGGCGTCCCCATTGGTTGGTCTCATGTGTGAGGTTGATGAAGTGGATGAAAAAGTATCGTAGATGGGTTATGCTGATGGAGGTATGGTAGGCCAAATGTGAGGCACGGTAGTGCGCTTTTGATTTTCTTGCACAACCTGGTCATCCAGGAAAGGGGTTTTATTTCATATGGTAAAACTTAACCTGATGCATGGCGAGTGAATGGGGATGAGGTGCTTCCTGGAATAAGTGTTATGGCCATGGCGTCACTTTTGTTGTGATATATGGTCTACTTTGGGTGACAAGCACCATGGAGGGGAGGCTCTATCAACCAATGAGGATGCTTATCATATGCAAGGTGGGGTGATGATAAAAATGATCGGGTTTTTGGAACCTATGGCTGGTTTCTGATGGAGAAATGATGTCAGGATATGCAGAGTTTTTATGGGACTCTATCATGTTGGGGGTAGAATGATACCTGCTCTGGAACTTTCAGTGGATGGAGCTGTGGATGGTTTGCACACTACCTGCGAAAACAAATACCCCAAGCGAAAGCATCTTGTTTATTCAAATATTTATTTGAAATACATGTGATTTAAAAAAGAAGATGAGAGAGGGCATACCTGTCGGCGCTGAAAAATTATTTTTTCCGGGGATGTGAATGTGTGGCACTTCCCTTGGGCATTATGTAGTGTTGATCACAGTGCTGCTTTCGGTTCGGTGACTAGGCCTTCTGAGCTCTCGTTATGGTCCTCCAAATTTTCTGAAAAGGGTGACATATAAGCGAATATGGCTCAATTCAATTCATTTGTGTCTGTTGAGCATTGAGAGGTCAGAGGATTTTTCAGAGTAGTTATTGCCTTTGTGGTCAGCCTAAGCACCTGGGATTAGCGATATTTTGGCCAGGTAACCTCCATGACGTCCTATATTTTAATTTTTTTAGTCTGTGAATGTCGGGGTCCATACAATACTGGTTTGTACGGATATTTAGCTAGTTTTTCCTTTGAAAATGGGGGCGATTAGGGTACTAGTGCACTTTTTGCATGCAAAAAGGATTTTTTGCGCATCTGTCCAAGATTTGGGTGCACCTTTTGCAAGTCTGTGAGGAGAATAGGCGTGTGGAGAGCCGAGGAAATTTTTTGTCAAAATATTTTGGAAATTTTGTCTACTTTTGGTGCTTTTAATGCTACTAATGTGATCCCATTTTGATGATAGGATGCTATGGAGGGAGAGGCATTTTCCTCAGCTCCGTACTTCCTTGGCTGCCGATGCTCAGGCACGCCAAAATTTGGCACGGTGGGGTCTCCTCAAATTTATGGAGAATGATCTTCTTTGGTCACAGGATCGACTTCTATGCTAGCTGATCCAATGTTGGAACAAGCGATGCAAGGTGATGGTACTCTATGGGTTTGACCTCACTATCCATCCCAAGACAGATATCTACTTTGTGACTGGGTTTCTACCTCAGGGTGAGGTGCTTTAGTATCCACTTCCCTCTGGGAGGGTGTTACACAACATTTTGTCATTGTCCCTGCAATCCCCAACTTGCACATTGGAGGGTCGTTTCTATGACCAATACACAGTGTCATTCTTTGTAAATACCATCCTTTCATCCGTTTTGATGAAAGAAACATTCTTCTTGTTGACATTTCCCTAAGCAGAGTTGTGGAAATCCCTATTTTTTCCTTGGCGCAAGTAGCCTGTTACATCCTCGCGCCGACCTGGAAATTTAACATTGAGCCCATGCCACTTGGCGCTCTGTGCCAGTTAGACACCCATGCCAAGCTGTTTATGGAATGTTTTTTAAAAATAGAGGCGGATATTCCATTCCAACCACCTCGGGGATGAGTCATTGGGAGTGGTTGAACTAAAACAACCACGGACTCCTTCCTTTAGTTAGTAGTTTCCACCTCCCTTGGAACTCTCCTAAAGGATAAGACTCCCTCCCACCTTTGTAGGGATCCCAACCTCCTCTTTTCCCTCTATATAAGAAACTATCTCCTTTAGTAGGAGCTAGCTAAACACATTATAGAAAAATGGCTGAATAGCTGAATTAGAGAATTATACTATAGCTAAGCTTCTAGAGGAGATAGAATAAGAAAGTTAGTGTTGAGAGAGCTCAATTCGATGACTTATAAGAGAGATTGAGTCCAAATTCCCTGACTGAAAGTTGATACACGTTTCGTCTGAACCCCACTGGAGGAGATCACGACGTCAAAGCATCGGTTGTACTCTTCCTTCTACTCATTAATATACATGACTATTGGTTGGTTCCACTATTGTGTTATGATGTTTATTTGAGTGAAAATACGTTTCTATATGTTGTTCTTGTTCTTTGTCTCATGTATAGGTATCTTGGCATGATAACGAACGGATCGTGACTTGTCAAGGCAAGAGCAAGAGACTACTACTTTTTCTGCAATATCGATAGCGTTGGATTCAAGGTAGGTCAATCTACCATGTCTTTTGTTCATTCATTAACTAGGAAGAAACACTTTAGCGTGTCCTTTTTTTACTAGACCCACCCTAGGGCTAGAGAGATCGTCTCTGTCCGCAGAGAGGATTTACCTTCATAACAAATTGGCGACTCCGTTGGGGATCAGTGCGAGTTTGTTGTGTCATCCTGTTGGGTTGGTTTTCATTCTTGGTTTAGTTATCTATCTTTTTCTAGTTTGTTTGTTGAGTTTCCATTCTTTGTTCAGCTCTAGAGAGTCAAGGTTGATTTCTTCTCATTAGGTTAGCGTTTTTCCTCTTTGTCCATAGGTTTCCAGCTTGGCGCATTTTTTTTTTGGACAGTCAGGCCAATTAGTGCATGTTGCTATTTTAGCACTCACGCTAACCTCTGTATGGCGCGGATTACAACCTTACAATCGTGCCAATCCCTGTAGGTTTTGGTTTGACCTCCCTAATGCATTTTTTGGTCATTTTTCTTGCCTTTGGGTCTTTTTGGATGTGTTTAAACCTTTGGATACTGTGTAGACTACTATAGACTTGTTTCCTTCAGTCGTTGGTTCATTGTCTAATTGGTGTCAGTTAAGAACTTAGGGTTTCTAGGTGTTCTTGCACACCGAGCCTTCTATTCGAGAATGAGTCTCTTTGATTGTTGTCAATCTCATTTCGGGTTTTTAGACTGAGTTTTCTTGATCCTTTTGTTTTGTTTATTGAATAGTCTTTTCATTTTTTTATTAGTCTTTCTTCTTCAACGCTTTGAGCATCGATTGCTTTGCTTGTTTGGGTCATTTTGAGAACTCTCTTTCTCGTTTGAAAGTTTGCTCCATTAGCTTGCATGTTTTTGTGTTTGTTTCATTTTGGTTGAGTCATTCAATTTCAAAACCTTACATTCGCAAAACTCAAGCTAGTGTTTATTTTTTTTTTTCCATTGAATTAGTACAATGTGTGCTTCATTTCATTGAAAAAATAAAAAAATATCTTTGCATTATTTTTTTGCATTGAAAATGAATCATTCCTTTACATAAACTAGTATTTCTCAATCTAGGAAGGAATTTCGTTTTCACTTGATTTAATTAAGGGCATTAGAAGTTTATTCACATATTTTTCTTGCTTGCTTTCTTGAAATATTTCTATCCTTCTTCTAGCTAGCATTCATTGAATTGAAATGATATTCATTTGCATATAGCCTGAATTTAGGAAGATGAGCTCCAAATTCGATAGGGCCTAAAATTGAAACATAATTCAAGATTAACTTTAAAATTTACTAAATGAACCTGAGGCAACATTGGAACCTAACGAAACATTTCTAGTGGTTTAGGCTAGAGATGTGTTCTGGCATCTTAAAACCTAGTAGTTGTCACTCGCCTTTCGGCTTCAGACATCGCTAGTATGGACTTGTGCTCTCCGTACTGTCGTGTATATAAAGGGAGACCCCTATAGGTTGCAATCCTTTATCCATAGGAAGCCGAGTCTGCCGCCTTGTAACCGTGATACACCGAATACAACATTCGGGGAGACTACCTGCACGTACATCAAGTCCTTGGTCATTTCCCTTTCATTTGATCACCAAGGTGTATATGGAAGTTCATGGAAACCTGGTATGCCCTCTTGCTTAGAATATCTGAGTAGTCATTTTGATCTTTTCGTGACTCTTTAAATAAGTAAAATATCATCGAGCACTTGTCCTTTCATGCTCGTTTCAAATTGAAAGTGACTAGAGTCATATTTTGTCTGTTTCTTGACTCTTAAGACATGAAACAATGGATTTTGGTTTCAGTGTTATAAAATTAATCACCTACGATTACACGCCCATTAAAGTTTGTTACTTGGTCTGATTGATTTCCTTGGTTCTTGATTTTGGTACCTTCAATTGGTTATCTCTTTTCCTTCCTGTTCTGATTTACAGTCAAAGTGGTGGAACATCCAATTTTGTCATCCTCACTACCTCCTAGTGGTGATTCGTTTCCAGATGTTTCTTTCGAAACCCCTCAATCTACTAGGTCTACTGAGTTTTCGCAGCCTATTCTACTGTCTATCCAGCCCCTTGCTACTCGATCTATGCTTGATGAGCCAGTTGAGTTCAATTGGCCTCCTTCAAGTGCTTGGTATGGTTTTGGGGATGAAGAATAATTTCCTCCTCTCACATCTAGATCACATTTTGTTGCTGTTGCAGTACCTCCTAGTCCCCGTAGTCTTTTTGAAGATCTTATGGAAGACTCAGATATGGATTCTTCTAGTCCTATTGGCAGTGACGGAATTCCTGTATCCACAAGAGAATATCAACTCTTTCCTGAAGATCTTTCTCATGCCTCTGTCCAATCTTCTTTGCCTTTAGTGTCACTTCTGGCTGGCTATAGGTCTCTGAGTCAGATTATGTCTGGTGTTGCATCCATTACACAATCCAGCACAATAACTCCTCCTCGGAGTTCGGCCCAATCTTCATCAGTGTCGTTACCTTCGGTGTCAGATCCGTCGGTTACTGTTACATCTGTTCCAGTCCAACCTACAGTCTGTGTGGCTTCTAGTTCATTTTCCAGTACCCCTGTGATTCCTGGCGGTCTCACTTTTGAAGAATATATGTTGGTTGTTCAGTAGCAGAATTCTCAAAGCTCTCAACAACCCCCACCTCCTGTAAATCCTCGTTTTCATCACTATAATGTTGTTGGTACTCCCATACATGAATATCCGCATCATTATGATGACCGTGGAAATCTAGTTTATATGTCTCCTATAGATCCTTATCAGGCCGTTTATGATCCTTATCAGTATGTTTCTCATTTGGGACCTACTTTGCGTGTGCAACCCTCTAGCTTACAAGGACAACCCTTTTAGGGACAACCTTCAGCTCAGCATGGCCCTGCTTTTGGTCCACAGGGACAACCATATGGTCCATAAGGCCAACCTTTACAAGGAAAACCTTTGGTCCAACATGGACAACCCTCTGGTCTCTCGGGTCAACCTCTCGTTCAACCAGGATCATCTTTTGGTCCTGGGGGGAAAGTTTATCAACCACAAGGACAATCCTATGGTCCTTCTCTGGGTTAACCTGGTCATCACGGACATCCTGGACTATCTCAACCATCAGGCCAACCTTTATCACAAAGTCAAACTGGTGGCCCTCAGCAACCAGTTCAAAAATCGGTTCAACCAGCTCAACAACCGTTGCAACCTGCCCACCAGCAGATTCCTTCATTTCCACAGTCGGTTTTACCTGTTTACCCTGCCCAGCAGCCTATTCAACCTGCTCCACAAGGTCAACCTGCACAACCGTAGGGCACTTATTACCCTCAAGCTTCACATCAACCGATATACAGTTCACCCTAGATTTCGTACCCTCAAAATCAACCAGTATATAGTGCACCTTAGATTCCTTACCCTCAACATCAACCGGTGTACCAGCAACCTCAATATCAACCTGTGTATCATCAACCTCAATATCAACCTGTGTATCAGCAACCTCAAATTCATGCTTACATTCCGTAGCAAAATCCTTATGCTACTCAGCCAGGACCTTAGTGGTTTCCTTCGACTCAATATCTTGGTCCTCAACCCCCGTACCAACCGAATTATCCTATTTCTAATCCCTATAATCTGAATTCTTCAAGACAGAATGTATGCAGACAAAATCCCATTTAGACTGGGTGGAATGTACATACAGGTCCTTATCAAAGACCTCCAATGACTTTCAATACTTAGTTACCATTTTTTGCTACGTTGGAATTACCTGATGTGTCAAAGTTGACAAATGATCCTATTCTTCATAATCCATATTGGCCTCCAGTTCTGATCAATATTCCTGGTGATTGTCCTAAATTTTAGGGTAAACCTAGTGAAGATCCCCAAACACATATGATGACTTACCATTTGTGGTGTTCTTCTAATTCTTGGGTTGACGATTCTATTCGTCTTCATATTTTCCAGCGAACTCTTACTGGTGCCGCTGCAAAGTGGTACATTGAGCTGTCTCGTGGAGTTTTCCAAGATTTTAATTCTTTAGCCATGCCGTTCCTTACACATTTTTAGTTACTAATCCATTATGAGACCAAAACACACCTCCTCACTTCATTAAAACAGGACCAAGCTACTCATATCTCAGATCATATTCATGAGTAGTAGTGTCGTCGTCGCATGATCAAATTTGAGATACCTGATCAACTTCTGACTCATTGGTTCACTACCTCCTTTTTCAATCAGATTTCCAAAGACATAGCTATGGGGGCATGTGTAACCGAGGAACAAGCCATTGCTTACGCCCAGTACCTTGATCTTGTATATTCTCAGTCTTGCTCATTGTACGATATCTTGCCTGATTCTCCTCGACCTGGAACCTCTAAACTGCTAGCGACTCCATCTGTTGATGGTATTATTGGTTCTATATCACAGACTTCTCACAAGTCTCCTTCATCAAACTCTAGGAAGTAGAAGTCTACTTCTTCCAATAATGTAGCTCCTCAGTCAACTTCAAATTTTGGTACACCCGCAGAAGTGAATGTTGTTCAGGCCAATCCTACAGATAACACTTCCAAAGGTAAGAAGAAGGGTAAAGGTAAATCCAAAGCCAATACCCCAAAACAGGATTCTCCCAAACCTCGTTCTGCTGATAGTTCTCAACGTAAGATGAAGTATCCTTGTTTGATTTGTGATGATGAGCACTTCACCAAGGATTGTCCTCGATGGTCTAAAGTGAGTCAATTTCTAAAAGGCACCCAAGGAGCTCCATCTATTCTTAAAGAACCCTTTCCTCAGCAGACTCAAATGGTAGAGCACCCTCAGCCCTCTGCTCCATCTGGTTCACAAGTATTCATGATGAATGGTTCTACACCCATTTCTATTGCTAGTTGATCGAAATATTATTCGGGTTTGCGTCAGGCAGTGGGGAAAGAGATCGCTGATGGTCCTCCTCCCCCTCCTATTTCTAGTCCTCTTGAGATTGAATGACCTAGTACCAAATCCATTGTGCGACCACCTTCCAAAGGTGTGCTCTGTAAGTCTTCGTATAATCCTAACACTCGTGCCACTCAGCATTACAGTATTATTGAGGATTTGGCTCAGGCGCCATCTGCAATATCTGTGTTAGAAGTACTTTAGAGTTTTCCTTTGCAACATAAAGCTTTGTTATCTGCGATAGGTGGGATTGATCCTGCCGATACTAGTTTTCTCGCTTTCGATTTATAGACTTTCATCCCGCGACTCCCACACCGAATTGCGCTCATTATTCAAGTTGGTATTAATGGTTTGAATATTCACCGGGCTGTAGTGGATGAGGGTGCATCTACCTGTGTTATGCCATCTAATTTTTGGAAAGCCATTGGTTCTCCAGCTCTTACTTCATCACCCAATGCCCTTGAAGCATTTGATGGAAGAGAATCTAAACCTCTTGGTGTTCTCGCTAGTTTTCCGATCATGTTAGAAGGGAAAATAGTCAATGTCAAGGTTGAAGTCATTGATGCAAAACTCAATTATAATCTCCTCCTTGGACGCAGTTGGACTCATGCCATGTTGTGCATTCCGTCCACTCTCTTTTGTTTTTTGAAGTTTCTGCATGAAGGAAAGATTATTACTATTGATCAATTGTATTTTTTCACTTCTTCTTTTAAGAACAAAGTTTCGGACGTGGACAAGATTCCTACTCCTTACGAGAGTGTAGGACCAGGCCTTTTCAAGGATCCTGCCCTCATGGGTGTTTTCCCTATTCCACCACCAAATACTATTCAGGTCAACATGATTTCTCAAATCGATGACCCCTGGGTTATCCCTTCTCCTGAACAAATCAATTCATTTGGCGATTCGATGCCTTTGAGTCTGATTGAAATTGATTCTTGTGAACTCATTTTTGCATCAGATTTTGATCCTGATTCTGCTCTTTCAAGCATCACTCTTGACGTTTATTCTCAATCCCCTTGGATTGATGATTTTGATTCACTGGATCCTTTGAAGGAAGTGTTTCCTTCTGATGAGGCTATTGTGGAAACTCTGTCTCTCGCCAATATACTATGGGATGATGGTCATCATCATTCCTTGTTTCTGCCAAGTCTTGGGGCCATGTCTACCTGTCTTGAGAATTTTTCCTCTCAGGTTCCTTCTCCTTTGCTTCAAACACCTGTTCAAGTCCATGAGGTTTTTTCGGAAGGTAACTTGAGTAATATCACTCAGATGATGCCTATTGACATTTCCATTAAACTGAGAATCATCGAGAACATACATATTGGGGTTACTTGCTCTTCAGATGAAGTGCAAGTCTATACTAGCCTTTTCCGTGAATTTCGTGATGTCTTTGTGTGGTCCTACGAAGAAATTCTTGGTATTGATCCTAGAATCATGCTACATGATATTCCTACTTATCCCGGTTTGAAACCTATTTTTCAGCGTCTTCGTCCAGTGCATCTTAGGAAAGCTGCTTCCATTAAGGCTAAAGTGGAAAAGCTTCACAAAGCTGGTTTCATTTATCTGATTCCATTGATAGAATGGGTCTCTAACACTATTCCTGTAGACAAGAAACATGGAACTATTCGTGTCAGTGTTGACTATCATGATATCAATCGAGCTTGTCTTAAGGATAATTATCTTACTCCTTTCATCGATCAAATCATTGACGATTGTGCCGGGAGTGAGATTTTTTCCCTTATGGATGGTTTTTCGGGTTATAATCAGATCAATATTCTCTCGACTGATCAACACAAGACTATTTTCATCTATCCTTGGGGTACCTTTGCATATAAGAAGCTTCCCTTTGGTTTGAAGAATGCCAAGGCCACATTTTAGCACGCGATGTCTTATGCCTTTCATGATATTCGTCACATCGTTCAACCTTATCTAGATGACCTTCCAGCTCATTTAGCTAAGTGTAGGGATCATCCTAACCATCTTCGTCAGATTTTTCTTCATTGTAGACATTATAACATTCGTCTTAATCCACATAAGTGTGTCTTCTGCATTGTTTCCGGTAGAATCTTGGGGTTTATCTTTTCTAAAGATGGAATTTGCCTGGATCCTCTCAAGGTTGAGGCTATTATCAATCTCCCCTCTCCCTCCTCATTGCATCAGTTGTAGATTTTACAAGGGAAAGCTAATTTTCTTCGCCGTTTTATACCTAACTATGCCAAAGTAGCTAAAGGATTCACACATTTGTTAAAGCAGGGCGTTCCTTTTTACTGGGATGAGATCACTCAGAAATATTTTGATGCATTGAAAACATTGTTGGTCAATGCTCCTCTCCTCCGCCCTCTAGATTATCATCACAATTTTTCCCTTTATTTGGCTGCCACTTTTAGCACAATTTCCATGGTTTTGGTACAAGAAGATGGTGATGGTCATGAGCATGTTTTTTATTACTTGTACCGTAACCTTCTTGACCCTGAAACGCGTTATGCTCACGTTGAGAAGTTAGCGTTGGCCGTTGTTCAATTTGTTCAACATTTTCGTCATTATATTCTTTTGCGTAGAATGACTGTGATTTCTGAATGCAACCCCATGACCTACATATTGTCTCAACAATTTCTGGGGGGCAAATACTCAAAGTGGATTTTTATCCTCCAAAATTTTGATTTGGAATTTACTGCTGCCAAGTCTAAGAAATCATTGGTCTTTGCTGATTTACTTTGTTCTCTCCCTTCCTAATCTTCTCCTTCTCATTTTGAGGACCTCATTCCAGATGATTCACTTTTCTTGATTAGCACCCTCGATCCTTGGTACAATGATATCATCATCTATCTACAAACTTCATCTTTTAGATCTTAGTTGACGAAGGATGCCTGTCGATGCATCCGCCATCAGTCACAACCTTATCGTATAGTTGGCGATACTCTCTATCGTATTGGAGTCGATTCCATACTTTGACGATGTTTGACCTTCGAGGAAGATGAGAAAGCTCTGAATTATTGTCACAGTGGGGCCTGTGGCAGTCACATGTCTGGTTATACTATTGCACAGAAAATTATTCGTGCTGGTTATTTTTGGCCTTCCATTTTCAAAGACTGTATTGTCGCAGTTCATAAATGCCATGATTGCCAGATTTATCAACACAAGTTGCATGCGCCACCTGTTCCTCTTCACCCTGTCATTACCATTGGTCCCTTTGCGAAATGGGGCATCGATTTTATGACGTGTAACCCTCACTCGGTCGGGGGGCATGCTTATATTGTCGTAGCCGTGGACTACTTCACCAAATGGGCCGAAGCAATGCCTACAATTGCCGCTGACGGTAAGACAACTACTCAGTTCATATTCAGTCATATTATTGCTAGGTTTGGTGTCCCTGAAGCCATCGTTACCGATCATGGTTCCCATTTTCGGCATTATATGGTGGTGGAGTTGACTTCTAAGTTGGGTCTGCGTCACGACAGCTCAACACCGTACTACCCTCAAGCCAATGACCATGTTGAAGCTGTGAACAAAGTTCTTTTCACAATGCTTCAACGTATGATTGGGATCCACAAATCAAATTGGAATCTCATGTTATTTTAGGCTCTTTGGGCATACCGAACCTCAGTGAAGAACACAACTGGCTTTACTCCTTTTCAGTTGGTTTATGGCCTAGAAGCTACTCTTCCGATTAAATGTGAAATAACTTCGCTCAAGTTGGCTGTTGAATTACTACTGGATACTTCACCAGAATAATAGCATCTCCTTTATTTAGAAAGGCTGGATGAAACCCGTCACTTTGCTGCTCTCGTTATCGAAGCACAGAAAAAGCGGGTCAAAGCTCATTTTGATCAATCATTTTCCCCTCGTTCTTTCGTTGAAGGGGATCTCATCCTCCTATATGACCAAGCTCATGATAAGATGGGGGCAGGAAAATTTCAACCTATTTGGAATGGGCCATACATCATTAAACGTGTGTTGCAGAATGGGGCCTATGAGCTAATTGACTATGAAGGTCGTCCTCTTGAACAACCCAGAAATGGGTTGTATCTCAAAAAATATTATGCATGAGTCATTCATGCGTAACAGGTGTACATAGGTATTGTTTTCATTTTTGTACATGTTTTCTGGTTTGGTGTGCTTTGTGAGCATTTTTCTGCTTATTGAGTCTTGCTTATTTTGCAGATGTCTATTACCCCTTATGTCGGTTTCACGGATGGTGCTTCCCGCAGTACCACGAATTTGTCTTCGGCAGCCTGGGTAATATATGATCCTGCTGGTGAGTTGGTAGATCTGCAAGGTATTTGTCTAGGGTGAACTACAAACAATGTCGCTGAATATAGCACTGTCATTGAGATATTAACCGAGGCAATCAACCTCAACATACGCACATTGCTTGTAAATCTAGATTCACAGATTGTTGTTCTGCAACTCAATAATCATTATTCAGTTAGAAATCCACACATTCTGAGATTGTATTTACGTATTCGTTTGTTGGAAAGACATTTTGATTTTATTACTTATCAACATATTCCTAGACGAATGAACACATTAACTGATACAGTGGCTAACATTATATTGGATAGACATTTGCATCATTTGTAAAAGCATCATCATATGTAAGAGATCCATGTAGGGAAATATATATATATATATATATATATATATATATATATATATATATATATATATTGCATGTTTGCATCTATGTGCATCATAACGTCAAAAGATATATGTATGTTTCTGTTACATCTTGAGAAATCATGTCTCGCAAAATATGCAGATAAAATAAACCTAGGTGTCTAATCAGCATGGTGCTTGTGATAACATGTCACGGCCCGTACTAGCCGCCTCAGCAAGCAGTGAATTCGGTTGGACACCCCTATGGTATGTATCTGGTGGGCATGAGGAACATCATCAAAACGTGCATAATCTGGGACTCCTCGTGTGATCCCTTCCAAGTTGCACACTATCTCATCTTCCTCGTCGCCCTCGCCTTGAGGGTTGAAATCACGAGGGATTCGCCTCACTATCGGTGACACACTGGAAAGTCTCTCTGGGCCAACATCTGCATCACATGGATTTAATGTCAAAACATGCATAAATAAACAAAAAATCATAATACTCATAAAACTTTAAAAAAAATGAGTCTCACCCAAATCTTCATCCCAATGTTCTCCCTCCGGGAGTGGGAGGTTTGAATCATCAGTGAAATATGTGCTAGAGTAGGGCCAGTTCTCCATGAAAATCAATTGTCAACAGAGCCAATCAAAAAATTCTGGCCTCTAGGACATCTGTTGGCTGCCCCCTGCCCTTGGCATCAGAGCTGCCTATCGAGCCATCCGTGGCTCTCTCACTGGTGGTGTCGGGACTATAACCTCCTGTAACTGAAAAATTGGTAATCGTTCCAGGAATAACGATACCAGAATAGATCCATAGCCAAATTGTTTCAGTTTGGTCTTCTTGCATTTGGTTAGTTGGCACTTCATGTTTATGGTCACAGCCTCTGCCCAGTTGTAGATGGTTGGAGCCATGCACTCTACAGCAAGAAGCAACTATGTATTTGTTGCTTCATGTGGTGCTTGTGATCCTGCAGCCCGTGTGATGGTATGTAATACCACACATAGTGTCAAATCTGGGATAGTTTGTATATCAATTTTCCCACAACCTGATCCTTTTCGCGCTCCTTGACATACCCTGTCTATCACCATGGTCATGTTTTCCATGCAGGGCCGGATGCTGGTTAGGAGTGGTGCTGCACCTCTCCGCAATAATCCTATGATGAAGTACATGTCAGAGACATCAATCTCAAGTTCTTGATCCCGTAGGATGAACTTATCTTGATTTTTGTCCCATATACTGATCAAATACTGTAGCAATTCTGGTTGGGCTCGGAGACATGGTGTTAGAAAGAATTTTTTCAAACCACAGTTTCTGAGGGCTTCCATAACTCACTCATTTTACATGGCTAGCTCATCCTCTTCACTATGTTCCCGTTCTTTCATTTCAATAACCATTTTGCCTCTTTATACCTGCAAACACACATACATGAGTGGTATTAGTCAATTTTAACCCTTAATTTTGTAAACAATTGGAGTATTTGATGCATATTTTTTCTAGAAATTGATTTGCGCCATTGGTGCGACTGTTTTCAAAACAGTCGCACCAATGGGCATGCCCTAGTGTTAAAAATCAGGCGGTTGGCGCAACTCCGTGCCCGAAACCAACACCAACCGCGCAACCCTAATTTTTACATTTCCTCCCCCAAAATTTGAAATTGACAATTGCAGGAAGCAATCAATAGCTTAAAATGAAAAGAGGGATCTCAACTCTTACCTGGAGTTGACGGATTTGTCATTGATCTACTGGATTGGCCACTATCGTCACCGCAAGATTGCAAAGTAAAATGGGTAACTATTGCTCCACAAGAGGTAAAAAGTGAAAAGTAATTATTTTTACCATTTTTGGCATTTTATAACTTTTTCACAACCCTAATTAGGTTTTAAGGCATGTTTTTCGATTATGTTATTGTATTATTTTCAAAAAATAGGTTTTATACATGTCTCTTGTGCAACAATAGGATTTCATGCGACAATGATGAAGTAACGAGTTATATTTTATACTTTTTTAGACTTGGTAAAAACACAAAAAAGCCACTACTGGAGTCACCTTTTAGCTCTTTTTTGACTCTCTAAAATTGAAAAGATTACTGAGATTCTTGTCGTTTTTAACTCATTAAATGGCTGTGAAACAATATCTACCCAGTATATGTTTAACCCTTTTTCAGGCTAGGATAGATTATTTACGAAAAAGGAATACCTTAGCCCATCGCGACTAAGAGGTTCTCTCAGACACAGTTTTCTACCTTTTCAGATCTGTGAGACTACCTACGAAAATGGATTGCTGGAGTTTTCTTTTCTGCCTTCTTTTGAAACTCTCTAAACGTGAAAAGATGTTGAGTTCTCCCTTTGTCAGACTCGTTAAACCCTGATGACATCGAACTTCATCACCATGACGTTATTTTGAGTTCCTCCTTCCGAGGGCTCATAAAATGTACTAGGTTGGATTTGTCCGAAGGAAAAAATTACAGTACAAGCATATGCTATCCCATTCAAGCTTGTTTAAAAAAATAATTTGGGTACTTGCCAGAAATGGTGGGGGAAAATGGAACCAAGTTGTAGTTATGTTGGCAGTATGTCGCTCTTGAACATGGCACTTGTTTGCATTCGTGTCGGGTTGGGGACATCTCATTTCATCATTTTTTTCCTCCATGGGTTTGGGTAATCTCTTTTGACCTCTCATTTTCTCTTTGCCATGTCATCATGGCCTCAGATCTTTTGATGTAAAATACTGCCAAATCCAGTGTCGTGCTACTGATATGTTTAAGAGAAGTTTGACTTTACGGTTGTCAACCTTCCTCTGATCTCCTATTTGCCCTGATCCACTTTCATCATGTTACTCTATCTCGTGTCAATGATGTGGGAAACATTATGGCCCTCGTTCGACCAGGTCACTTCCTGTCGACTTCAACTCATTATCGAGGAATTTGATCTAGAGACTCCCTTTTGGTACCTTGGAGCATGCATGCCTCAATGGTAAGTTTTTTGCATTCAATGCAAGGTTCACATCATTGGCCTTCAATCGAGTGATTCTATGGATGTTCGACGTTATATCACTTTTCAAATTCTATAGATTGTACCTTTTGTACCTTGAGGTCCATCGTCATCATTGGTGGTTTCTCTCGCGTCTGTTAAAAACTTTTATCATTGGCTGGTAATCATACGATTTTCCTGCATGTCCGACTTCAACTCATACATTTGCATGCTCGAAATTGTACCTGTTTGGGTCAAGATGGAACACAAGACCCTGGTTTTTGTCTGATAAACTCCAGGCTGTGGATTTTTGTGGATTATTATGACTTATTGCATGACTCTCTTAATTGGATGGTTGTGACCATACTTGACTCTATTTATTGATCCTTCCTGCTGGATGGCTGTGTCCATACCTTGGATCTCAGTTTTTATATACTCTATTATGGATGGCTGCGCCCATGCCACATGATTCATGTATCACAGATATCAGTTGTATTTTTAATCGTAGGTGTTTCGACATCGATGTTTGGTTTGAATGCGTTCTCATAAAGCATTTCACCCCTCCCTCTCTCTCGGACTTCATACTTTAGGAGGCATATGTTACACAACATTTTGTCACTGTCCCTGCAATCCCCAAATCGCACATTGGAGGGTCATTTCTATGACCAATATGAAGTTTCATGCTTTGCAAATACCATCCTTGCATCCCTTTTTATGAAAGCAACATTTTTCTTGTTGACATTTCCCTAAGCAGAGCTGTGAAAATCCCCATTTTTTCCTTGGCGCGAGTAGCTCATTACATCCTTGCGCCGACTTGGAAATTTAACATTGATCTTGCGCCACTTGGAACTCTGTGCCAGTTAGATACCCACAACAAGATGTTTATGGAATGTTTTTTAAAAATAGAGGTGGAGGTTCCATTCCAACCACCTCGGGGATGAGTCATTGGGAGTGGTTGAACTGAAACAACCACAAACTCCTTCCTTTAGTTAGTAGTTTCCACCTCCCTTGGAACGCTCCTAAAGGATAGGACTCCCTCCCACCTTTGTAGGGATCCAAACCTCCTATTTTCCCTCTATATAAGAAAATATCTCCTTTAGTAGAAGCTAGCTGAACACATTATAGAAAAATGGTTGAATAGCTGAACTAGAGAATTATACTATAGCTAAGTTGCTAGAGGAGATAGAATAAGAAAGTCAATGTTGAGAGAGCTCGAGTTGATGACTTCTAAGAGAGCTTGAGTCCAAATTCCCTGACCGATAGTTGAGACGCGTTTCTTCTGAACCTCGTTGGAGGGGATCACGACGTCAAAGCATCGGTTGCACTCTTACTTCTACTCATTAATATACATGACTACTGTTTGGTTCCACTATTATGTTATGATGTTTATTTGATACGATATGTTTAGCCCTCTTTGACTGGATAATACTTGTGAGTGAAACTACACTGCTATATGTTGTTCTTGTTCTTTGTCTTATGTACACGTATTTGGGTGTGACAGCAAACGAATTGTGACTTGTCAAGGCAGGAGCGAGAGACCACTACTCTTTCTACAACATCGACAGCATTGGATTCAAGGTAGGTCAATCTACCATGTATTTTGTTCATTCATTAACTAGGAAGGAACACTTTAGCGTGTCCTTTTGTTACTAGACCCACCCTAGGGCTAGAGAAATCGTTTTTGTCTGCAGAGAGGATTTACCTTCATAACAGAGGGTGGATCATGATCGGTTCCGGGCACGTCATTGCGGCGGGGCGCCCCTTATGGAGGGGTGTATCGCTATTGCTAAAGTGACATATTTGGCCGAGTGGTGTGTCTTAGCGATGATTGTGCGACTAGCAGGGTCATCTACTCCTCATCGGGCATCGGGTCCATAGATCAATGTCTTACGCCGGCTGAGGGCTGGACACTTTTTTGACTTTGCCCGTTTCTGCTATGACAAGATGTTCGCACAACTTTTTAAGGTCTAGGATGGATTGAAGCTGTTTAATTATGCCATCATCTTATGCAACATTATGTACGAGCGAGTGGTGCTGCTAAGACCAATTGTGGTGGTGCCTGCTGGGGGTCCACAGGAGGCTCGCATGAGGAGGGGGGCTCTCATGATGCCACGAGGAGGTGGTGGTAGGGTGGGGTGTTACTAGAATTCCACCACTGAGGATTGGTTTGATGCCAACCCTCAGATGTTCCTGCCCTTCCCTTATGTATATATGGACTTTGGGGGAGATCTAGAGATGGGTCTTCCCGCTGGATATGCTTGGGAGCTTGCAGGTACGTCCTTGTGTTTTCTGCATTTATTTGAGTATTTATGTTTATATGTGTATTATGATGACACTGACATGGTTTTGGTTACTCTTATAGATGTTGGCGAGGTTGGTCATCCTGTGGCTCAGTTGGTTGGGCACCAGCTGATTCGTCGACTGCGAGGAGCTCTCGGGGGGCAGGGAGGAGCTCTTGCCTAAGCTCTAGGTGGACCACTGGGTGGTGAGGCTGGCCCTTTGGGGTAGGGTAGCATCTTAGCAACTGTCGAGACTACTGCTGAGCGAGCTCATGCTGATGTGGTAGAGGCTCGTGTTACTGAGCTGACCGAGCCGGTGGCAGTTCTAGAGGATGCCTTGGATCGAGTGGACTGCTTGACCATGGGATGCCTACTCGAGGCTTTTTATATGACCTCAAGGATGTATGGGTGGAGACCTTGATGGCTTGGGAGAGGGGCTATCAGACTATTTTACGTCGGGTGGAAATCTTGGTATTGATGATGGCACCAGTAGTGGTACCAGGAGCGGAAATAGGTCCAGGTGCCTCACTTGGGGGAGCACCACCCTAGAGTCTTTTGTGTACATGGGGAAAGCACCCATTATGAGGATGCTTCCCCTATTTTTGTCGACTTGTATATTTGCATCTTTTGTGCTGAACGGTGGGTTAGAGACACTATTTTTTGTACTCAGACACATATATTTTGATATATATATGTGAGAGATATTTTTTGTGGCTCTACATGGTGTGCCCCCTGTTTCTGCTTATGGATTGTGTTATGTTGATGGATATCTATGTTTTTCTATGTTTTTTTATTTTATGTATGATGGTTTATACGAGATGCATTCCAGTTTAGAATATTGTTAGCTATGTGATCAACTATTTGGTTTTGACTCCTTGGTACATGTGTGAATGTAATGTAGTCAAATTTTATGCTTAATATTTTTGCATGCAAGTATTTTATAAATAGATGTGGGTCTCTTGTCTCAAATTTTTGGTTTAACTGCGACACTACTAACTGGGAATTAAGGTAGATATGCATATGGTGTATGCCTTGATGGAGGGCATCACACATAAGTCCGTTAATGATGTCATATTCTATTTGATTTTTTGTTGTTGAACTGATGCATACACCATTGGTGTAGAGTGGTGATTGGTCAGGGTGATAGATGACCCAGGCAGCTGCTGCTAAAATTTGAGACCATCTTGATGTTCCATCAACAAATCCAAAGTAAGGGCTAGGTTGGTAATCCATAGCGACACTTGAGCACGTTTTGTAACAAGTCTTTTGGGAAAATTTTTACAGTGGTTGGGTTTGTGTACATTGACTCTAGGCAGGGCCTCCTTAGCCCTTATGGGTAGAATTTCTTGAGGTAAAGGCCGTTGACGGGGTTGCTGAGGCATGTCCCTTCTTTTTTGTTCAATATGTATGCCCCCTTGAGGAGGCAATGTTTTATGATGTAGGGTCCTTTCCACAAGGTTTCCAACATTCCTGGCCCTAGGACTTCTTTTGCGACATCGTAGCAGAGGACTAGTTCTCTCTCGGTGAATGAGCAAGGGTTGATGTGGCGGTCGAATGATGATTTTACCCATTTCTTGTGGGCCTCTTTGTGTTGCAACAATTGTCTTCGGCTTTCGTCAACGAGCTCTAGTTTAACTAGACATTGTTCTAGAGGCTTGGTATCATCAAGGAGCTCAATGGCAGCATGTAAATTTGGGATCTCGCATTCTATGGGAATCACAACTTCAACCTTGTGTACCAAGTGGAAGTGTGTGAAACCAGTGGACGTTTTCATAGCGGTGCGATATGCCTACAGGTTGGAGAAGAGAATATGCTGCCAGTTGGTTTTATGGTTATTCACCATGTGTTGTTGTTATAGCATCATTTTTCACCCTCATGTGATTCATGATTGTCTCTTTGGCCTTGGGCACCCATTCCCACAGACTTGAACAAAGTTCATAAAAAACAATGTTAAAAATCCCATACGCGGGTATGCCCAGACTTTTCCGTGTGTATACACGAGTCCATACACACTTTTCCGCGTATGCCATTAAAATCATTAAAAAATATATAAAAATTCCCTATTTTCGGGTTGGGTTGATGGTTACTCTAGTAGTTCAACCACCTCAGTACGTGGCCAACTATTTCCAATTGATTGAAACTACTTTGAGGGAGTATAAAATCCCCTCATGTGCATGGCCTAAGGGAGAGAGAAATTTATAGACATTATACTCTGTTGGAATCCCAATTCAAGTCTGATTTCCCGTGCCTCCTGCACTTTCCCAGATTTTTACAGGAAACCCTTGTTTCCTGGAGATGTTCATCCATTCATATGTCATCTCGTGTGCACAAGTCTTGAAAGTATCTTAGCGAGGCAAGGGCGGGACGGATCCGGACAACGGTCTGTTTGAAGATCATGGAAGGATTCAGGTGATCTCTCCACTTTTTATTACTGTACATGCTGTTCGTAATGAAGAAGAACCATCTTGTTCCTTAATTCACGTGTTAATATCTGCTTGCATATGTGAAAAGATTATTATTTAAGCATTTATTATTGTTTATACGATGTTTCACATGGATTTCACTGACATTCAGGATAGATATATGCTGTACAACTAGATTTCCATGCATGTTTCTTCTTGGTTTTCAGGTTGAGGAGGAAGAAGGGTTGCTGGGGGTTTCGACCCCGCGGGATCTAAATCAAACGTAGGATTATGGGTGAGTTCTACTATCGATGTTATCTATTTTTTAGCATACAAGTGTGGTTGTGTGAGTCCTTCTTGAATAGCATGCCCTGATCTGTGGAAGTTCTGACCCAACAAACCTCTAGGGAGTTATTTCCCGAAATAGAACTGGCGACTCCACTGGGGATCGCATTCTTGTGATTCCCCTGTTGGGTGGTTTCAGCTGTTTGAAAGGTTTCCAACAGTTTTAACTATTATTTCCAGTCCAGTTAACTTTTTCTCAGTCAGACTGAAGACCTGGTTCTTTATCCAGGCTTAATATTTTTTATTTTTCATTATTTACCTTTATATACGCGAGTTTTTCTGTACACAGTTGCTTATACACGCAGTTTTTGTTAAAGGAAGTCACGAATATACGAGATTCCTTTGACACAGGTGCGCATGCATGCTTGTTGAAAAGCTGATAAGTAGCGTATGCCTGGGAAAATTTTGAAAATTTTGATTTCTTGACTTTTTAGTCTTGTCTGCCTGTGGAGACCTGTTCCTGCAGTGTCTTTATAGTCTCTAGATTGTGTTGATAGTGGTAATCGTTCTTTTTCTCTCTTTTTTGGTGGAAGACTGGCTTATTAGGAAAATCTTGTTTTTTAATGCTTGCATTTCTGGTATGAGTACCGAGATCTCTTTCTGGGCATTCTTGGTTGTTCTGCTTAATCAGAACAGAAAGCTTCCGCTCATATACTCTTTCCTCATTTTATGTTTTGCCTTGCACTTGGATTTTTGCCTGTTTTCGGTTAGTTTTCTTGAGTTCATTTGACCAGGTCTTGTTGCAATTTTTGAAGAGTCTTTCTTGGTTCTTTGAAGTTTTTTGTTTGCTGCAAGGTTGTACTATTCTTCTAGGCTGAGTTACTGAGTTTCTTATCTTCTTTTGCTCATATAAATCTTGCTACTAAGTGGCACTATAAGATTTGGATCGTTTTGGAAGTTTTTCTTGAAATTCAGAGTTGTTTGGCTTGGTAATTGGATAGTTTTCTTGGTCTCTTAGAGTTCTTCTTTTTTATAAAATTCAAAAGCTCAAAAAACATTTTGTTTTGTCATTTGCTTTTGTTTTTCACTTTTGTTTTCGTTTCGTTACATCTTTTGAAGCTTTGTTGAGATTTATTGCCTTTGGTTTTTGACTTGATTTGGGAAGGGAATTGTCATTGGTTTCTTCCTCTTGTGTCAAGCGTATTTTGGTGTCTTTATACTGAGAGTTATTGATTTTGGGAACTAGTTTAGTGGACAACCGAAAAGCGATAAAACTGAAGGATTTTTGGGAAATTTCTCTTTGCTTTGTTAGATTTTGCATCTTAGAGTTTGCATGCTCTTAGTTATTTGCATTAGGTGCACTTAAGCATTTATAGTCTTTTTCGTAGATTTTGCGAGTGTGAGTTTGATATTTGAAAAGAAATTTTTTTAGTCTCGTAGAACCGGTGTCGAAATTTCTTTTCATCGAAAGGCAATTACTGCATTTACATGTAGTTTGGTTTTCATTAATTTCTTTTCTGCGTCTTAAAACACCACAAGTTTCATTTCCATATCCCATTGACATAATATAACAGCCAATTAAAATAAGCGCTATAATTTAAAAACAACTAGCAAGTTTTTATTAAGTGTCATACACCAACTAGCTAGGTTGTAGAGCCTTGGATTAGGTGAGTGGAGAGTTAAATCTCCAAGGCCGCTCAAACTAAAACATAGAAGTTTATTAATTGAGCGAAATCCAACTCCGTTAGGTGGATCAGGAAAGCTCTCCTCTAGAGATTCAAGCGCGAGGGGAAGTGAAGGCTGAGAAGAGAGAAACCCCCTCTTTGATTTGCTGGATCTTGCCTCAAGACCGTTCTGCCCGGCTTCTAACACAGATTGGTGCCCATAGTTTCCATTCCTAGGTTCCACACAGGTGACTGTGGGGGGGAATACTCGTGGTACCTGAGGCAGACGTCGTATCACTTCCAGCATTACTTCTGGGGGGTGCCCTTGTGAAGCTTGGGTACTTGTGCCGGAAAAGGTTGTTGTTAGGAGGTTGGCGTAACTATTTCTGTTACCTTCACTAGTAGGCCTGGGCCGTAATTATCCCAGACTACTTTCGAGAGGTCCTATTTTTTGCTTTCCTGTATTTTGGTGTTCGGTCCTAATCACCCGGAGCAGAAATACCTGAAGGCTGCTTGCTTGGCTGTATCTTAGGGATTTTTGTAGTGAGTGCTCTTTGCTCCTAGCTTGCTTAGCTTTATACTTTTTTGAGTCTAATTAAAATTTGTTAAAATGGATGATCAAGCGCCTCGTCGATCGAGGAGAATCCGGGGGTTATCTCCCGAGAGTGCTGAGCCTTCTTCAAGAAGGCGTAGGAGTAACATAGCAGGTGAATATCACCTTGTGGTGTCTGACGCATTGGAGAGTGATCCTCCATAAGGGATTGAAGGTTTCGTAGTTGGTTCTGGTGTTGGTTCCGAGAGGAGCGCTCCGCTCACCTCGAGAGTCTTATTTCCAGGAGAGTTAGGAATAGAAGTAGAGGAAGTACCTGAGTCTCCTCAGTCACTTCCATCTCCTCTTCCTCCTGATTATCCGTTTGTTGTTGAGTACATCGGACCTGAGTCTGCAAGACCAGAAGATCCTCCATTTTATTCATACCTTTCGATGGCCACGACTGGGAATGCGGCTTCTGCTGTGAGTGCTGCAGGCATTCAAACTCCTGCTTCAGTTGAAGGAGGAGGCACTGTTTCTATATCTTTAATTGCTTCTAGTACTGCTGTGTTTGGCTCTGGTTTCACCCAAGCACATGCTTCTCAATCTGGTCCCTTTTGTTTTGGAATGCCCACTAGTGGGATTCCTTCGTTTTCCTTTTCCGCTGCTGCAACTGCGTCTGCACCCATGTCTTCCATGGCTAGTGGGTCAGCTTCTTTTCAAGGGTTCCCCTTCGGAAGTGGGCATATTCCTAGTTCGAATCCTTCCTTAGGGTCTTTTCCTTTTACTTCTCAGACTCAGAGTTTTAACCCTTGGTCTGGAGGTCAGAGTTCGACTACCTTTACAGGTTGGAACCCTGTATTTACAACAGTGGGGGCAGGGAATCAGTTTTACGCTGGTCACCAAGGGAATGCTTCTTTCCCTTCGTCGAGTGCTTATCAGACTTTTTCCCCTCTTTCTAATTCTTGGAACCCTTATCAGGGGCTTTCCTCTTCATTCATTACTTCGGGGGGGGGAACTGGTCCGGTGTTTGGTAACTCTACGTTGGGAGGGGGTCCTTCTCCAAATGTTGGGTCATTTGGCCCAAAATTTTCTACGAGTTCTTTTTGGCAACCTGGTGCCTCATCAAATCCAGGGTATTCTTTTCAGAATGTAGGGAATTCATCCCATCAAGGATGGAATCCTCAGGCTCCGCCTCGTTTACCTTTTCTGGCAACGTTAAACTTGCCAGATCTGTCGAAATTGACGAATGATCCGATCCGATATAGTCCGGGGTGGCCTCCGGTTCCCACCAAACTACCTTCAAACATTCCAAAGTTTGAAGGCAAGAATGGAGAGGACCCGGCTGACCATATCACCACCTTCCATTTATGGTGTTCTTCTAACTCCCTGATCGACGATTCGATTAGGTTGAGATTGTTTCAACGCACCTTAACTGGAAACGCTGCCAAGTGGTATATTGAGTTAACTGGGGGCAGTTTTGCTACGTTTGGAGATCTGGCTACAACATTTCTAAATCATTTCCAGTTGCCTGTCTGTTATGATGTCGGGACTAAACTCCTAGCTAATTTTAAACAGGACGATGCAACCCACATTTCTAATCATATTCAGGAATGGCGGAGAAGGAAGAGGCTTATTAAAGCTCATATTCTAGGAGAATTCCTTTTGGAATGGTTTTTGAAATCTCTGCAGTCAGATATTTCTAAGGATGTATCCCTGTCTGGGGTATTCTCCGAGGAGCAGGCTATTTTCAGGGCCCGGAAGCTTGAATTGATATATTCTCAGTCTGGGGTCCTTCATAAATATTTGCCTAATGCTCCTCACTCCAAATTAGATTTATCCAAGACTAAACCTGGTCCTCATGGTGATGGACTTATTGGTTCGATCAATAGTGGTGCAGCTAACCTGCTTAGTCAATTGCAGCAGTTGTCTATACAATCTGCTTCTTCTGGTCAGGCTGTGCCTACTGAGTCATCGCCTTCTCAATATTTGTCAGTAAATTTCGTTCAGACTTCTAACTCTAAATAAAATCAACAATCAGAAGGGAAGAAGAAGGGACGTGATAAGAAAAAGGGCAAGAATGGGAAGGGTAATGCAAATAAATCCAACGAGCATGTTGGTGAGGGTCCAAAGGATAAAAAGAAAGTGAAGTTTCCATGCAAGTTATGTGCTGGAGACCATCTTACTCACCTTTGCCCTAAAATTCAGGATGCGCAGCACTTGTTAGCTCAGCAGGGTTCTTCTAGTTCCCAGGCTGTGTTGACAAACTTTTTTCCCCAAGGGCAACAATTAGTTGTTGGCGCGAATCAAAATACTGGGGCTTCCTCTGGGGGCACCCAGGAAGGGGAAATTCCATCAAACATATACATGATGAGTGCTCACGTGGATGTCACCACGAGATCCCGTGATTATGGCGAAGATGAGTCTTCGAAAGCCAAGGGTGCTCCCGATGCTACTGAGCCGCTTCACATCACGAAGCCTACTGTTGAGCCTATACCTCAGATGCCCAAAGCATCTACTAAGTGTACGACGATTAATCCAAATGCCAGGGCTACCCAGAACTACTCTATTGTGGAAGATCTGGCACAGAGTCCTTGTGCCATGTCGGCTCTTGAGGTGCTCCAGTCTTGTCCGAATCAGCGTAGTGCTCTGCTCACTGCTATTGGGGTTTTCGATCCAAAGAACTCTCTTATGATTACATTCGATATGACTAATTTTAAAAAGAGACTCCCCCATCATATGGCTTTTCATATTAAATCATCGTATCGGAAATGCAATATTTTCCGGACGGTCGTTGATGAGGGTGCTTCCACATGTGTGATGTCTCTCACATGTTGGAAGGGAATTGGATCTCCCGCAGCTGTCCCATATGCTACTCTTCTGACTGCGTTTGATGGTCATTCTCACAGACCGCATGGTATTGTCCCAGCTTTTCCCATCTGTGTTGGGGGAAAAACTGTAAATATAGAGGTTGAGATAGTTGATGCAAGCTTGGACTACAACCTTATGTTGGGGAGAAACTGGATTTATGAGATGGATGCCATTGCATCTTCATTATTTCAGATTATTTGTTTCCCTCATGAAGGGAGGATTGTTACAGTGGATCAACTGGACTATCCTCCTGTAGACCCAAATGCATCTGCTAACTCAACCATTCCAAAGTTGGATAAGGCCAAGTCGCCTGTTGAGAATTTAGGGGTTGGAATGTATTCTTCGTTGATGGGTACTTTTGATATTCCACCTCCTACTGTTCATATAAATGCAATTTCATCCTCCAGGGCTCCTCTTCGAAGAGAGTTCTTTAGAACTCATTATTTTTTGGACCCTTGGACCTTACCTTCCCCTACAGCCACATTAGCGGAAGGTCAAGTGGGTGGAATGGCATTTCCGATGTCTGCAGCTGAGATTTCTTATCAATCTGTTGTTGACTCTGCAGAGTCCATTCTAGCTCCTCTTTCTCTAGAGGAATTGGATGGTGATGTGGCTCCAGCTTGGACACCTAGTTCTTCTTCTGCCCAGGATTGCCTTAATACCACTCTTCCATCTAAAGAGGCCATCCTGGAAGCTATGATTGGTATAGATAGACCGTGGGATGATTTGCATCATCGGTCTTACTTTTTACCTAATTTGAGCGAAGTTGAATCAAGTTTTCCAAGTCCTGTGTCTCTTGGTCCTGTTTGCCCAGTCCTGAACCCTTTAGCACCAACACAGGTACATGCTGAAGGGAACATGGCTGCGATTTATCCAACTATCCCGGTGAACATTTCCAGGGATCCCAATGTTATAGAGAATTTCTTCATCGGAGCTGAATGTTCCCCTGAAGAGATTCAGATTTACACTGATCTCTTTAATGAGTATAGGGATGTGTTCGCTTGGTCTTATGAGGAAATGCCTGGTATAGATCCATCTATTGTCCAGCATGAGATCAAGACTTACAAAAATGCTAAGCCTGTGAGGCAAAAACTTCGTCCGGTCAATCCTAGGAAGGCTGCAGCTATAAAATCCGAGGTGGAGAAGCTGCTTAAGGCGGGTTTTATTTTCCCTATTCCTTTGACTGAATGGGTTTCGAAACCTGTTCCCGTAGATAAAAAACAAGGAACAATTCGAGTTTGCATCGATTTCAGAGACCTTAATAAAGCATGTCCGAAAGATAATTACCCCACACCATTTATAGATCAGATCAGTGAAGAGTGTGTTGGTAATGAGATTTTCTCCTTCATGGACAGTTTCTCTGGATATAATCAGATTACTATCCGTCCTGAAGATCAGCATAAGACTGCTTTATTTGTCCCTGGGGTACGTTTGCTTACAAGAAGATGCCTTTTGGTCTTAAAAATTCTGGGGCTACGTTTCAGCGGGCCATGTGATATGCCTTCCACGACATCAAACAGATTATTGAGGCATATTTGGATGATTTAGCTGCTCATTCTCGAAAGAGAATGGATCATCCTTCTCACCTCCATCAAGTATTTGAACGATGTCGTTTCTACAAGATTAGGTTGAATCTGAACAAGTGTTTTTTCGCGGTCACATCCGGTCGGTTATTGGGATTCATTGTGTCTAGGGAAGGGATTAGGGTAGATCCCTTCAAGGTTGAGGCAATACTTCGGTTGCCTCCCCCATCATCTATTCGTCAAATTCAAAGTCTACAAGGAAAAGATAATTTTCTTCGGAGGTTTATCATGAATTATGCTGAAGTTACCAAAGGATTTATGAGATTGTTGAAGAAGGGAGTTCAATTTTGTTGGGATGACTTTGCTCAGCGCTTATTTGATGCTTTGAAAACAGAATTGACCTCTGCTCCTTTATTGAGTCCACCTGATTATAGCAGGGATTTCCTTTTGTATCTTGCAGCAGCAGAATCTACCATTGGTATGGTTCTGGTTCACGAAGATGATGCTCTTGTAGAGCATGTTATATACTATCTTAGTCGAGGTT
This sequence comes from Pinus albicaulis, assembly GCA_034641835.2. NCBI lineage: Eukaryota > Viridiplantae > Streptophyta > Pinopsida > Pinales > Pinaceae > Pinus > Pinus albicaulis. Next base: position 57,472 of record JAXQQM020081205.1, on the reverse strand, counting down.
TGGTAGGACAGGAACTCCGGTATACTCAAATAGAAAAGCTGGCTTTAGCAGCTGTTCATGCTGTGCAGCGACTCAGACATTACATTCTTCTACGAAAAACTTATGTTTTGGTAGCAGTCAATCCATTTCAATTTGTTCTCAGTAGGCAAGGGATTGGGGGCAAATACAATAGATGGATTGTGATTTTGCAAGAATTTGATCTTGAGTTTATGTCTGCCAAGTCCAAGAAATCATTAGTTTTCACGGAATTGATTTCTGAGTTGCCCTGTGGAGAAGAGATAGTTTATGATGAATCCTTCCCGGATGAACATTTATTTCTCATCTCTCCACAGGATCCTTGGTATGGAGATATTATTGTGTATCTTCAGACTGCGAAGTTTCCCTCTACTTTTTCGAAATATGAGCGCCGTAAGTTGTGTCACTCGGCTAAGAATTACTTGATCATTGGTGATGCTTTATACCGTCGAGGGGTTGATTCAATCCTGAGACGTTGCTTAACTCTCGAAGAAGCTGAGGTTGTGTTGAATGATTGCCACAGTGGAGCTTGTGGTGGTCATTTATCTGGGCTTGCTATAGCCCAAAAAATCTTACGTGCTGGGTACTTTTGGCCTTCGATTTTCAAAGATTGTGTGGAGTCGGTCAAAAAGTGTCATCCGTGTCAAGTTTATACTCGAAAAATGCACGCTCATCCAGCTCCGCTTTTTCCAGTCATTACTATCGGTCCCTGTACAAAGTGGGGTATTGATTATACTACTTGTAACCCGCCTTCGGATAAAGGTCACAAGTACATTATTGTAGCAATAGACTACTTTACGAAGTGGGTCGAGGCTATGCCTACTTTTGGGAATGATGGTGAGACTGCAGCTCTTTTTCTTTTCAACCAGGTTATTGCTCGTTTTGGTATTCCTAGAGAGATTGTCACTGATCATGGTAGTCATTTTCAAAATAGCATGATGGCTGAGTTAGCTCTAAAATTAGGTTTCCGGCAGGAGCATTCATCTCCGTATTATCCTCAGGCCAATGGGAAAGTGGAAGCCGTAAATAAATCCTTGAAGAAAATTCTTCAAAGGACAATTAATAAAGCTCGATCCAACTGGAATATCATGCTATATCCTGCACTTTGGGCATATAGGACGTCAGTGAAAACTGCAACTGGCTTTACTCTGTTTTAGCTAGTTTACGGGTTGGAATCTGTATTTCCCATTGAATGTGAGATTCCTTCTCTTAAGTTAGCTGTTGAACTTCTTCCTGACACTTCTAGTCTTGAAGAACGTCTCCTTCATCTGGAACATCTCGATGAGGAGCGTTGAGATGCCGCCACGATGAATGAAGCACATAAAAACCGAGTTAAAGTTCAGTACGATAAGGCGGTCAAGCCTAGGGTTTTTTCAGAAGGTGACCTTGTTTTGGTCTATGCCCAAGAAAAAGATGCCTTGGGGGCATGAAAGTTTAAGTCTATGTGGTATGGCCCCTTTATCATTAAAAAAGTCCTTAAAAAAGGAGCATATACCATGGTTGATTTTGAAGGGAATGAGTTGCCGGAGCCTAGAAATGGGCTCTATTTGAAAAAGTATTATGCCTAGGCTTTGGCCTGGCATTTTGCTTTTGTATATAATTTTTTTGCTTTGTACATATCTGGTTTTTCGATATTTGATGGGATGGTGATGTTTTTGATCTGCTTTGGCAGGTTGTGTCAGATGTCATGAGTCATTTTGGTTTCGCCGATGGTGCTAGTAGACACACCCGAAACTTGGCTTCTGCGGCTTGGGTGCTTCATCATCCATCCGGTCAGCTGTTAGTATCAAGAGGAGTCTGTATTGGTCCTGCTTCCAATAATATAACAGAATACACTGCAGTTATTTATCTACTCTCGAAGGCAATATCTTTGGGTGTTGATTCGTTGGTAGTTTTCTTGGACTCCCAGCTGGTGGTGTCGCAGTTGAACAATACTTATCGGGTTCGAGATCCATTTTTACTCCGGTTGTTCTTGAGGGTAGGTTTATTACAAATATCATTTCAATTTTTAACTTTCATTCATATTCCTCGAGCTGACAATTGGATGGCAGACTCATTAGCTAATCAAGCAATTGATTAGCATATTAATCATTCCATACAATAAAATTTAATCATCAAAAACATCATACATTTTTATACACTTGTCACATCACATCAAACATCACTGTATATATATTATTAGAGTGTTAAAAAAATATACAAAATTTGGATCCATAAGTCATACAAAATTTGGGCTTATGCCCGATCATGTTCAAATCTCAAAAAATATACAGTCATCTGATAAGTCATATATATCTACTCCTGTGGTCCCTGCCCAGAAGTTGTGTTCCTATAGAACATGATCGCAGTCGCGACTCAGCGAAATAACCGCACCCAGTCACGAGGTACTCCTACTACCCGTCTCTGGATGGCCTCGGGTAGATCTTCCACTGCAGCCATAGGCACTTGGCGGGTTAAACCCTCCAAGTTCCTCTATATAGCATGGAGGTTTCTGTCTGAGTCTATTGTATCTGCCTCGCCTCTGCGGCGCTTGTGTTGTGGGTAACCATCAGGATGGACTGGTCCAATATCTGTATCATGATCATTATGATATTGTAAGTCACTTTTAATCCAAACAAAAACATGTTTTATTTTTTCATACATATTGAAAAATCCAAAAAAATCATATAAGTTTAAAAATTGCAATCTTACCGACTGTGCCCCATGCTGCGCCAGGTGGAATGACGAGGTCTGGATTGCCACGGAAATCCATCCCGGCATAGGGATAGTCCTCCACAGTGATGATTTGTTCTCCCCACCATTGGAAGAACTCATCATCCCAGGTGGTTTGGGGAACTTCACTTGCCCCCAGTCTCTTCATCAAGTTAGCCCATCGGGCAATTCTTGGGTCCCTTGGACTGTTGATAGAAGAGATCACTTTGGGTCTCAGTCCAAGAATCTTCTCAAAGAAGAATGTCATCAAGATTGTACCATATCCGAAATGTTTTGTCTTTGTTTTTCGGATGGAAGTCAATTGTTGTTTCATGTTCATTAGTAGGGCTATGCACCAATCATATATATGAGTTAAGCATTCCACATCTATACTCATTTGAGTCCTGGATGCCTAGTGTAGGGAAGCAGAACGTGCTACCCTGCCAATGGTAAAAAGGAGGATTTTCATGTGCAAGTCTCTTAAATATTTGATAGCAATTTGAGTCCCAACTTTCTTGGAACCCTCTACGCAGTAGACATGGACGTAATCTTCCACGGTGAGCCCTCCCAAAGGTTTGCCATGTAAATCTACTGGCTCCCCCCTCCGGGAGAGTCCAGTAATAAAATAGATATCTTCCACTTCGATACGTATGGGCATTTGATCTATTATGAAACAATATTCTTCCGGTTCCCAGTAATTCACAAGCATTTCGAGCAACCGGACATTACTCTTCATATTTGACATTTTGAAAATTTTGAGCAATCCACAATTTCAGAGAATATTGAGCGATAATTGGTCCTGCATTACTTCATTGTCAATGGCACTGTGCTCACGCTCTCTCCATGATATAGTCATCCTGCAAAAATTCATTAATTTGTCCGTTAGAATCACGTTTTTTCATTTCGGGTTACGCATACGCAACTTTCTCTGTACACAGTCGCGTATATACGCGGCTTGGTCAATATAAACCCGCGTATGCGCAGAACCATAATTTTAAATAAGTAATCCTACGGTGAAGTTTCCGAATTTTAAACTTATGAACGGACAAAATTGATAACAATGATAGATTAAGAGCTTACCTAACAAATTCGACGAATTTTGACGGTCGATTGCTCTTGTTTTGATGAAAGAGGCTTTTTCTCCAGAGCTCTTTTTCCCAATTCAGCAAGTCACAATGAACCAACTGTGAGGTAACTTGTCTATTTATGCCCAAAAAGTTGAAAATTTTCGCAAAAAATTGTTATGCTTATTTTTTCAATCTATCTTAAGCTGCATAACCTAGATGCTTGGAAGTGCCCAAATTGGTATATTTTCAGGTATATTTTGATGAACTCGAGATTTTTTCTGGTTCTTGATCCATGACTGCCGACCCGTCATGGCAGGTATATGATATTCACTGGCATATAGGTTAGGGAATCCACTTTCCATTGCATTTTTCATACTAGCCCCCATTTTGATCACTTGCCATAGGGTTGATCCCATCAGGTCATGAGTATTTCACCCATTTCACTCGCCGATTATTTAATCATGACTTGGTGGTAGAGCCTTCCTTTACATGGGATTCCTAGTTAGTTCCTCGCTATCACTTGTTTCCCATGCTGCGTTTTATGTAGGCTCGGGAGTCCTCTTTAGTCCCGCCATGACTTATGTGTTGAAGCTTCATTCTTCTTCTTCTTCACTATCATTTTTCTGGCTATTACCCTAGAGGCTCCCTGGTGTTGTTGAGTTGTATTATTGCATTGCATATTGGATACTTGTTTATCCTGGACTTTAGCCGGCTTCATTTTGGACTCGATGTTTAAGCCAACTTTTGACCTTGATTGTTTGTACAAGTTAATCATTGCATGCATTTAGCTATCACGACTTGACACCCTTTTACCCATGGATGGAAGATTCCTCTGAGTATCGCTTACCAGTTTCTGCCACCTTGCATTGAGCATAGGATTGTTCCTATCCCAGGAAATAGTGCATCTGTTTCTTGATACTCGTTCTATCCATTGTACTATAGCATTATTTTATTCTTTTTCAGGCTTATTATATGAAAAAGACAAAAAAATCAAATATAACAAAAAGAGCGGGAACGGGATGTAACTTCGTAATTTGATGGCAGTACAGTGTCAGTTTGTCGCCCTTGAACAAAGCACATACACTTATATATTTCCTTCATTTGGGATGGTTTTAGTTTTGACCTAGGTTCAGCCTTTGCCTTGTTTCACTGGTCGGTTCTCCCCCGGTTGGTTATCTCTTCCAATCATATGGAGAGTTTGTTTTTGCCTCCTGCATAACAGACTTATACAGTGTCACTTTTTACTACCATGGTCATCACGAGTCGTGTTTTTGTTCAAGGGAAGTCTAACCAGAGTTGGCCATTCTGCGGTGTCTCTTGACTCATTATTCAATCGACTTTCCTGGTCTTGTCAGTATCTTGTTTTATCACATCAGATATTTTGGTCTTCTGCTCGTGCTAGTTTGATAAGGTCCCCATTGACTTCTCGCTTGCGGGTTTGTCTCTCATCGACTATGACTCACTGCTCTGAGAGTAAACCTAGAGCCGCACCCTGGCCCTATTTCCATCATTGATAGGTGACCTTGTGCTCAGCATTTGATCATCATTATGGGTCTTTGACTGAGTGGTTTCCCCTGTGTTGAGTCCCAAATTTGCATCTTTTCCATACACTTTACCATACCTTTTTCACTCACCTAAACCTCCCAAATTGTCAATATCATGTGCAAAAGAGCATCTAACATGGTTTTTAATTATATTTTTGTGTTTGCTATTTGATCTAGATTTTGTTCATTCAACTGCGGAATCTTGCCACTTTCCGCAGCTGCTGCAACTTTCCGCAGCTATTTTGTGAAACTCTATGCTACAGGTGTCTACAAGGGAAACGAGCCACATGGGCAGGTCAGGAATGACGTGGACATGGTTCGCGTCCTATTGGTTCAAGCAAGCTCATCCAAAGATGCCGCGGTCAAAAGCGTCCACATGGAAGTCAACCATGGAGTTTCATGTCGGCCGGACTCTGTTTCGTGTCACATAAAGATCCATACGGCCGTTTCTAAGCCTGCGGAGGATAAATCGACATCTGTACAGGGCTCTAGAGTCGAATTCAAGCATCCACCTCCCGTAGATTCACTTTCCAACACGGCCATGCTCCTATATCCGTGGACGTAGTGGTCTACGTGCTCTCCACCAGCATGAACTTTAGGAGACAGTTATAGTTCGTTGTTATATATAATGCGTTTGCATACGCATATGGAGTTAGTCGATATTAGTGAATGTAGTCTCTGTTATCTTTTGATTAGTCTGCTCTGTAGTGATTACGCTGCACTTGTGCCGTAACATTACCATTCTGTAATGACTGCTTTTTAATAAGAGAAGACTCTGTTTTTCAACTTAATTCGTATTTGAGGACCGTTGCCAAGGCTGGTGTAGAGGGCCCCTGCTCAGCTAAGGTTTTGTGCATTGGTCATCACGAGTCGTGTTTTTGTTCAAGGGAAGTCTAACCAGAGTCGGCCATTCTGCGGTGTCTCTTGACTCATTATTCAGTCGGCCTTCCCGGTCTTGTCGGTATCATGTTCTATCACATAAGATGTTTTGGTCTTCTGCTCGTGCTGGTTTGAGAAGGTCCCCATTGACTTCTTGCCGGCGGGTTTGTCTCTTATCGACTACGACACATTGCTCTGAGAGCAAACCTAGAGCCGCACCTTGGGCCTATTTCCATCATTGATAGGTGACCTCGTGCTCGGCATTTGATCATCATCATGGGTCTTTGACTGAGTGGTTTCCCCTGTGTTCGACGTCAGCACACATTATCACACTTGGGATTCGTGCAGTACCTTGATTTCCATTTGACCCTATCGGTGGATTTCTCGCCTCTGTGTCGGCTTTCATTATTGGTTGGTTCAGAGGGTTTCTTCCGTGCGCTAGCTTCATCTTGTGCACGTCGGAAACGTACTTCGGTTTTGGTTCCATCACTCTCCTTCGTCAGATTCCTTCCAAATCTTGGCCTGCGGGTTACACTCGCGCTGGACTGATGTGGGATGCCTTAATGCCTTCCTTCCAGCAGATCTTTTCCCATCGACTCCGACTCATTGCTCTGGGAATAAGGTCTAGAGTCTTTTGTCAGTACCTTAGGGTTTGCAGTCATCAGTGGCAGACTCTTCGCTATCGACAGTGGGGATTCATCATTGCCTCTTGATTGGTAGATTCTTTCAAGTGTTCGACTTCAACTCATTCATTCGCACTTGTCAGATTGTACTGGGGCACCTTGACACTCATTATCATTATCGGTGGGTTGTCTCGCGTTGGTTAACGTGATACATCAATGCCCGGTAATCCAACGATTTCTCACATGGTCGACTTCGGCTCATTTATTCCCATTGTGTAGAATTGTGCCATAGTGATCGGTGAAGACCTCGGGTTGCATCAGCATGTTTCGGTTCACTTTTGACAGTCCTTTCAGTATCTGCCAGTGATGCCGTCCACCCTTATATGTTGCAGTTCAGCACAGCAGCATCTTATATGTTGGTCCCCGAGTTGCGTGATTGTACCATTTGATCCACCTCTTATGATCCGGTACTTGGAGATTCAGTTACTTATTTGATCAGACATCCAGTTGCACCATCTTTGATCAACTTTCTATATGTGATACTTGGACATTGATTCAGACTTGTATTTCCGGGCCATGCTCAGATGATTCATTGTGTATTTTCAGTTCAGCTATACTTGTATACATGTTGGATCTATTTCAGTACTTTTTATATGATGTATTTTGGACTGAGCATGGGTATGCCCGCCTCAACATGAGTTGACTCTCTGTTTCTTTCATTGGTTTTCGGCAGGCTGAAATCCGGTGAAGTCCTCTCTTGTCCTTGCGAAGTTCTTTCTATGTGCATAATACATTTCGGCCATCATGTACCCCTTCTGACCTCATATATTAGGGGGCATCTGTTATAGCATCATTTCTCACTTTGACATGATTCATGATTGCTTCATGGCTTTTGGGCACCCATTCCTACAGACTTGGACAAATTCACTTAAAAACAGTGTAAAATCCCCCATACGCGACTATGCCCGTGTTTTTCCGCGTGTATACGCGAGTCCAGCTAGACTTTTCCGCGTATGCCATTAAAATGATTAAAAAATATATAAAAAAATCCCTAATTTCGCGCTGGGTCGATGGTTACCCGCGTATGCCATTAAAATGACTAAAAAATATATAAAAAATCCCTAATTTCGCGCTGGGTTGATGGTTACTCAGGTAGTTCAACCACCCCATCCATATTGGCTAGAACACGCTATTTGAAACTACTTGGAGGGACTATAAAAGGCCCTCATGTGTATGGCCTAAGGGAGAGAGAGAATTATTGATATTATACTCTGTTGGTATTCCCTATCCAAGTCTGATTCCCCGTGCCTCCTGCACTTTTCCAGTTCATTGGAGGAAACCCTTGTTTCCTTGAGATACACATCCCTTTATATGTTATCTCGTATGCACCAGTTTGGAAGGAGTCTTAGCGAGGCAAGGGCTGGACGGATCCGGACGACGGTCTGCGAAGGCCTTGGAAGGATCAGGTGATCTCTCCTCTTGTTACTTTTGTACATGCTATTTATAATACAGAAGTATCATGTTGTTCCCGAAATAAACGTGTTAGTGTATGCTTTTATATATGAGAATATTTGTTATACAAGCATTCATTATGATTTATTTAATGTTTTATATGAATCTCACTGACATTTAGAGTAGATATATGTTGTACAACTTGTCCTTTGTGCTGGTTTCTTCTTGTATTTCAGGTTAAGAAGGAAGGACGGTTGCAGGGGGTTTGGACCCCACGTGGATCTACTTCAAACGTAGGACCAACGGGTAAATCTCTCATTCTGCTCTATTTAGTTTTCTGAACGTGCATGGTTGTGAGTCATTCGTAGCATGCCCCACAACTCTGTGAGTTGTATGTAACCTCCCAGGGTGTTAATTCCCAGAAACACCTACTAGAGTCTGCAATATTTGATCATCATTAGGTTCCTAGAAGGTCATATCCTCTCTCGGTTTGGCTGCCCAAGGAAAATAAACACTGATAATGTTGCTTCTTTCGGATCCAAGAAAATGGTTTATTTTTGTCATAGGTATCAAATAGCACTCGGTCATGCAACTGCCTATTACCCTCAAGGTAATGGATTAGTTGAATTATCAAACAAGAGCCTAGTGACCATCATCAAAAAGCTGTTGGAAGAAAACAAAAAGTCATGGCATAACAAGTTAGTGCATTATTTGTGGGCCGACAGGCTTACAACCAAGAAATCCATTGGCATGTCACCTTATCATCTTGTCTACGGAACAGAAGCAGTGTTTCCCACCAGACTTGGAATATCAGTGATTAAAATTGTTCAAGAGATACAAACAGAAGAAGACAGTATGGTGAGAAGGATAAACCAATCAATTCATCTCTAGCAAACAAGGGAAGAGTTCTACAACAGAGCAGTGAAATTTCAGGAGAATATAAAGAAATTGTTTGACAAAAGAACCAAAGCTGCTGATTTCAAAATTGGAGATAAAGTTCTGAAGTGGGACTCAAGGAGAGAGGACAAAGGAAAGCACAGCAAGTTTGATAGCTTGTGGCAAGGTCCATACATCATCTAGGCCACTATGGGGCCAAATGCCTTCTTCCTACAGGAATTAGATGGTGCAGAGCTTTTTGGGGGTCCTGTAAATGGCAGGATGCTCAAACACTACTTCTGCTGATTTCCAATTTCTAGTTTCCATTTCCATTGTACATACCATTGCAGTGTTTTATTTTCAAGAAAATAAAAAATGTTTCAAAAAACAAAGGAAAAGGAGAGGTCCAAACATGCTCAAAACATGGGCCTCTGAAGTGTAAAGACTGGATCTAATATGATCAAAACCTGAGCCAAGGAAAGTGAAGATAGCTGGTCCAAACATGCTCAAAACCTAGACCATCAGAGAAAAAAGAAGAATCAGCTCTAACAAGCCCAAAACCAGAGCTAAAATGAAGAAAGGAAAGTGAATCTAACAGGCTCAAAACTTGAGTCACTAAGAAAGAGGGATGCTTCAAGCTTCATATTTCAAGCCTTCACAGTTTTGTTTTCAGTTTTCTACAAATTTCTGTCCATGTGCAACTATCTTTATGCCTTGGATCCATAGCAAACTAGACTTTCTAATCCTAGTTTGACTATTTTTAAATTTCTGTTGTAGAATGTAGAGAATAAATCTACTAGAAAGTTTAATCCCAACATATATTAGAGTAGGTAGAGAAACATGTGAGACCAACAATTTAATCTGGTCTCATGAAGTAATAAGAGTAGAAATAGAATAGGTTTATTTTCTTGTTTGTAAAAAATAAAAGATGAAAAGGGTCTGCTAGCTCAAATGCACCCTAGAAAAAGAAAAAAAAATGTTAGGATTGTAAGAAGGGTAGGTAGAATTGGTAGGGTAATGTTTCTGCTAAATTGATATCTTCATAATTGTGGCAGCTAAAAATCAAAGAAGAAAGGTGGCTCAAGCAGTAGGCATATGGCCTACTCCAAAGATCTATTATCTGAATTCTTGACTCCTTCAAGAAGAAGCCATCCCCATGTGGAGCCACTATTAGCCCTCCTATAAATTTTTTGACAGGAAAAGTAGGGCGCTAAATGGTTTTTGAGCCTTCAAGGAATGCATCTCCCATGAAGACACATCATCCTTGAAGTCTCCTGTGCCTTTTAATTTGATAAAATCCCCTCTGCTGATCCCCATTATAAATCCTCTCTGATTGTGACAAATTGGGTTTTCAAAGGCCTTCATTTACCCCTTATACCCATGCAGAGATTTTTCCTTTCATCCCTTTTTCCCTTTGTCAAATTCCCCTTTTTCTTACCCCCAATTCCCCCCCCAAACCTTCTAAATCATCCCCATGCCCCTCTAAACCATACATAATACCCCGAGTTTGAATTTTTTTTTTCCCCTTTCTCCCCTACTGTTACCTCTCCCTGGCCTTAAAATTCATTAAAAATGGCCCAAAAAGCCATATTCTCCATAATACGGGTCTTAGCCCCTTTCATTCCAGCCCCCTCGACCTTTCTCCACGTGACTCGGGTGTCAAGACCAGGCACCAAGGCAGAAAGTGCTTAGCGCGAATATGTGTCGGGCGCATTTCTACCGTTGATCTGTATAGATCAGACGGTCATCGCTTTTCCCCACCACGTCCACCGTTCAACCCATTCACTCCTCCGATCGCGCCATCGCCATTCATTTACCCGCATATCAACGGTCCAGAATGCACCTGCTTCCTATGGTCCCCACACCCGATCACTATACAAAACCACCGGTTTCTATCACAACGCCTTTCGAAGGTAGGCGGTAATTTCCGATCGGCCAGCGATTCCATACATCATCTGACACGTGGCACCGGTACGGCTGGAAAACCGCCTGCTCATTGCGCATTAACATTCGGCGCATGATGCGGAGAAATATGCATATCAGCCATCCGATCTGGGGCGCCCCATCCAACGGTCATCATTCCATGAAGTTGCACATGCGATAATCTGAGGCATCCGTACCCCTAGCCCACCATCCGTTGCCCTCCACCTCTTACTACCGTTGATCTCCTCCTAAGATCGGACAATCCAGATTTATTCGCATGCCCGCCATCACCCCCATATCGCCATGTCATCATTCCATGTGTGTTCATATATTTTTCGTCACATTTGCATCAGTTCCTTATACATTTCGTGCAAAGGTCAAAGTCCAATGTTTACATTCAAACCTTTGCCACAGTCCGCCACATTCAAACATCTCACTAGTCTGCATGGCCTTTCATGTCATCCCCGTTGCATCCACCACCTTCGTGCATGGTTTTCTTAATTTGTTTGCATATTTTGTAAGGTTACAGGGAAAATGGAAAACCGCCATGATTCATATGCACTGTGTTGGTGACACAGACTAAAAAGAGGCTGCATTCAGAGCCTGGTGTTACAGGAAATTCTCGGAAAGGTAGCAGCGGCATAAATATTATCCAAGGAGAGAGTTCAAACTCTGCAAACCCTCTCCGGCGCCATTAAAGCTCAGATTGCTTAAAAAAAGATGGTACGGGAGCAGCAGAGAGCTCGAGGCAAGAAATAGAAGATTTTCTGAGCTTTGTCAGGGATTTTAGAAAGTAAAGGTACTGGTTCAAAAACATCGCGGATTGTATGAAAGGTCCGGTGCACAGAAAACAATGCTATTAGGTTTTCAAATCAGCATAATGTTTCTTCGTGAGCAAGGACACGGTACACATAGTGTTTCAATCTACATTGTGTCCAAGTGAAGTTTCCCCCCTACAGCAGTCCTAGACTATCAGAAACATTTGTTGCACAGTATGGTAGATCTTAGCGTCTTGATTCTACGTTTTTGTTTAATTCACCAAAAGTACTATAGAGTATTGCAGACAAGTACATCAGAGATATACCAGAGTAAATGGAAGTTTGGAGAGGACCACTCTTTCACCCAAAAGAGTGCCAGAGATAAATACATATAATTTATACAGAGTGGCCTTTGGCCTTCTTCCTCTTCTGAGTTTTTAATGCTACATTTAGTTTTCCACCTACCTTCTCTGCTCCACTGGAGCTATAAATTCATGAAGAAACTCATTGTAAAGGTTGTTGATCAGTTATCAGAGAATTGCAAGTAGTTTCTTTTGAGACACAGCAGATCTCTGTGTAAGTTATAAGATAAATTTAGGAATATGATTTCAGGCCCAGGTATTATTATTGGAAATGTTATGATGTTAGAGTATTGCTATTTAATATGACAAGCACATTTCTTTGGACACAATGAGAAAGCGATTACTAATGTTTTATATCCTATCTTTATGTTTTAATTTCATTCATTTAAAGTTTCCCTCTTTGGCTTGCATGAGTGTATTTGACATGGGATTTGCCACGGTTGAGAGTGCCCTATGTTTTTGCTCTCCTTGCTATTTAAATCTTTTCTTGAATGTGTTATCTAAGAATTTATTTGATGAAATTACTTAGAGTGTAGTGGTATTGAAGACGAGTTCAGTGTATGGATTAAATGAATATGTTCTTAGATGTTTCTCGTTAAGGATTTAGCTAGGATATTTGGGAAAACTGGGGATTAGAGTTATCCCTGTCCACTAGAATCCTTGTGTGATCAACCGGTCTTTAACTTGTGTTCTAATCTGTGTTTTTTCCTCCTCTCCTACCATTCCATATCACACAATCATCTTTAAGATCCAGCGTTTTAGATGACTAGCCCAATTGAAAGCCTGCCTATTGATTAGCAAGCAAATCCTTTCCTGACTCCATTGCCCAATGGTCTTGAATGCTCCCTGGAATACTTCACCTCTGCCTAACCCTATTTGCTCATCCTTGTATTATATTGAACCCTTGTTTCCTGCAACCAGAAACCAAACAAACAAACAATCAAACAAACAAACCCTAGGCCTTAGAACTAGCCTAACATCTTAAACCTTGAGCTTCAAAGACATAAAACATTTGCTTATATAGAGAGATCCCTCTCTGGACCCAGGAGGGCTAGATCCTGAGGTCTGAAAGTGGTTTTATGTTGTCTCATCTTTTGGTATTTCCAACCTTGCCAAAACATGGGAACCCCAACACATACAATGTATTACCCTTTGGTATATGTAATGCACCTGCTACCTTTCAGAGACCAATCCTTGCAATCTTTATTGATTTTATCCATGGATGTGTAGAAGTTTATATGGATGATTTCACTGTGTATGGTGGAAAATTTGATGATTGTTTACAAAATATTGAAAAAATGCATAGAGATAAATCTATCACTCCGTAATGAAAAATGTTTTATGATTTTAACTGAGGGAATAGTTTTGGGACACCATATTTCTTCTTTAGGAATCAAGGTGCACCCAGCAAAAATTCAAGTCATTGTGAATTTAATATCACCCACAACACAAACATAAGTTAAAATTTTCTTGGATTATGCAGGCTACTATAGAAGATTTATTGAAAATTTCAGTAAAATAGCTTTGACATTATTCAAGTTACTTGTGAAATATGTGGAATTCCAATGGACAAATAATTGTCAAAGTGAATTTGAAAATTAAAAGAAAAATTGTCAATTTCACCCATTCTTCGGGGACCTAATTGGCCTTTTCCATTTCATATTTCAATTGATGCATCTGACACTTCGATCAGAGCATCACTTGCAGAGAAAGAGAATCAGTTTACTTATGCCATATATTTCATAAGAAAAAAGTTAACATTGACAGAATTGAACTACAATGTTAAAGAAAAACTAATTCTAGTTGTAGCACATGTAGTTAATAAATTTAGACATTATATAACATGTTATCGTGTTTGCATCCACACAGATCATTCATCCATAAAATATTTAATGAAAAAGTCAATCGCAAATGGCAGAATAACTAGATTCTTATTATTAATGCAATAATTTAACATTACTGTGTAAGATCGATCAGGTAAGGATAATCCAGTATTATATAATTTTCCAGATGGACATCTATTTTCTATAAATGTCAAAACTCCATGGTTTCTAGATATATCCAATTATTTATCATTTGGAATCCTACCATCTCATCACACAAATAAACAGAAAAGAATAATAATTAGAGAAAGTGCTAGATATAGTTGGGTCCATGGAGATCTCTTTTATACTGGTGCTGATCTAATTATTAGAAAATGTGTTAGAGAAGATGAGATTATTTATATTTTGAAAGCATGTCATGACGAGCCATGTGGTGGTCATTTTTCATACAAGCAGACAACATACAAAGTGTTTAAAATTGGCTACTACTGGCCAGCCATCTTCAAATACTCCAAGGCCTATGTGAAGAGATGTGACAACTGCCAAAGAATTGGTATACCAGTGGCATCAGATGAAATTCCATTAAAGCCACAAGTGCTGATTGAACCATTTGGACAATGGGCTTTAGATTTTGCCGGACCAATCAATCCTCCATCCAATGGAAATAAGTACATTCTGGTATGTATATATTATGTAACTAAATGGGTGGAGGCAAAGGCAGTAGCATGGGAAATAGAAGATAATGTTGCGTCTTTTCTATTTGAAGAGATATTTGTAAGGTATAGATTTCCAAGACAGACAGTAACTGGCCAAGGCACAAATTTCACATCAAAACTTGTTTGAAATCTTACGGAGAAATACAAGATCAAACACAAAAAATAAACTTCATATCGTCCTCAAGAAAATGGACAAGTGGAATGAACAGAAGAAGTCATAGAGAAAATCATGACAAAGACTGTGAAAATGAACAGAAAGGACTGATCAGAGAAATTGAGAGATGCACTATGGGCATATAGGATAACATGGAAAAACAACAACTGGGTTCAGTCCATATCAGTTGGTGTATGGAAAAGAAGTCCTATTACCCATAGAATTTCAAATACATAAATTCAAGCTAGTAGAAGAATTTAGGATGGAATTATCTAAGGAAAAACAACAAAGAATTATGGAATTAAATAAACTAGATGAGATACGACAGTAAGAAGTAGAGAACACATCTCTTGTGCAAGAACAAAGAATCAAATGACATGATCGATTCATAAAGAATAAAGTGTTTCAAAACGGAGATTGGGCACTCTTGTTCGACTCCACGTTCAGATATTTCAAAGCAAATTTTACTACTCATTGGCTTGGGCCATATGAGATTAAAGAAATATTTGACAATGGAGCCATCAAAATAAAAAAGAATTGACGAAGAATCTATTTCATTTATCATTAATGGACATAGGCTTAAAGTTTACAATAAGCTTATAAATAAAGAAGATTTTATGAGAAAAATTTGGATCGATACTGATCTGGAACTAATGGGGAAACATAGAAATATGCCTCCCATAATTCCAAAAGAAGAGGAAGAACAAAAAATAATAAGAAATATATAAAAAAATAATAATAATAAAGCAGTTTGGTTGTCAAAATCGAGAAAACTAGCACAATACAAACTCAAATTCATATTGGAAAACCAATTTTCTTGGCCAATATGAATTCTCTTTTTGTTTTGGTTTTAATTCAGTATAATTTTTTGCATATTTACCCTCTGATACATGTCAGACTTGAGGACAAGTCTTAACGTCATCTTGGGGGAAGACATATAACAAAACTATGTAAATAGTTCCAGCAGCTGAATTGAAGAAGGAATATGAAATACAAGTACAAAGGGACCTGATACATCATTCAACAAATACAAAAAAGACTTGAATTATTATTGATAAAATCATCCAGAAGGGACTTGTATCATTAAAATAGAAGAAATTTTCAAACATTATTGAAAATTATGCCAGAAGGGACCTGAAAATACAAAATGTCAGAAGGGACCTAAGCTACATCAATATTGAAGATCATGATAGAAGGGACCTGAAATGTCAAATTTTAACCTACAGAAGGGACCTGAACAAAATAATTCCAAATGAAATCAAATGTGAAGCATAAATAAGTCTCTACATAGTGTGGAAGAGCCATCGTTATAACAAACACAATGTTGACCATCATGAAAATCAAATGGTTTGAGGGAATACAAGTACAATAAGTAAAAAAATGCTCTTAAAATTTCAATTTTTTGTGAAAATATTCTAGAATTGTTAAAGCTAATTTAGTATTGGTTATGAATTTTTATCACCTACATCACCTACATTTCATCAGCTATGTTCTTAGCCCTATTTTATCCATATCCCCACCACTATCCTAATCATTCAATAAACATTCCATAATCTATTTCCTATCCATATCATACCATACCATAGTAACCTTACTTTTTATAAACAAAAGAATCATAAACAAAATGCTTAACATTAAACCATTGTTGGACCTACAATAAATAAACAACATGCTAGTTTCATTGTAAATATTTTATTTTGAAATATGACCATTTCATGTTGGGTGTGGAGCCTGATTATCTTGTTTATTTTGTATCACAAAGTTGGACCCTTGTACCTTAATGGGGAGGCAACACTGCCTGTAATTAAATGATGCTTGGGGGTTCCATGGAGGGGCGGCTACATCTTTATGGAGCCCCCCACCCCCCCTGGTAGGGGGTTTCGGTGGTAGCGCCCCCGAAGCTAAAAAAATATGTAAATTTCCTTGTACAAGTATAGTAATTTCTAGTCAATCTGGGTCGTTCATTAGGTGGATGATCTGACGGTAGAAGCAATGGTTAGTTTAGGTTTTTCTGCCTTAGAAGGCAACCCCTCTCTATGTATGAGGGTATTGTATTGCGGTTGTGCATTGTATGTGTATTCTCGGAGAGAGAAATAGATAGGGAGATTGTGAGAGAGAACAGACGGTATTGCAACGGATTTGTTGTAGGTTGTGTCTCTTCATTTTGCTGGATAATAGAAAGGAAGGACTAGTTGTTCAGGGTGGACATAGCCTAAACTGGGCGAACCATGTTTATCTGTGTCTCTCTGGTTTTATGTGTTTTGTGTGTTTTTGTTTTCGCATATATTTTATTTGTTCCACTTCTCTATAATATATAATTTTCTAACAACTGGTATCAGAGCCGAAGGTCTATTTGGCTGATAATCGCACAGGAAAGAAGGGTTCTTGTTTCGAGTGGGAGCAATGGTAGAAGATGGTAAGTTTAGGGTCAAGAAATTTAATAGCCAAAAATTCCCATTATGGAAGATGCAAATGGAATATTATCTGTATCAGAAAGATTTTTACCTACCATTGAGAAGAAAAAAAAGAAGCCGACGGCTATGACAAACGCAGAATGGGAGATTCTCGATAGAAAGGCACTCAGAACAGTACGGTTGTGCCTCGCGGTATCGGTAGCCTTCAATATTTCGAAGGAAACAACAACACAGGGTTTGATTAAGACGTTGGCAAAACTATATGAAAAACCCTTGGCCTCAAATAATAGGTATTTCTTTTGAAACATTTATTTAATATGAAGATGTCAGAAGGTGGATCTGTTGCAGACCATTTAAATGATTTTAATATAGTTACCAGGCAATTAAGTTCTGTAGGGGTAAACTTTGATGATGAAGTTAGGTCTCTTTTATTTCAGTTTCATTGCTAGAAAACTGGATTGGTTTATTTATGGCCATTAGTAACTCTATCTCTGGATCTAGTACTTTAAATTTTGATGATGTTGTTGGTGTTATCCTTAGCGAGGAAATGCGACGGAAAATCTCCGGTGAGACATCAAGTAATTCTTTGAGTGTAGAGTCTAGGGGAAGAAGAATGGAAAGAGGAAAGAGCTCAGGATATCGTAGTAAATCAAGGAAAGCCAGATCCAAGTCCAGATCGGGGATAGTGTGCTGGAAATGCGGAAAGAAAGGACACCTAAAGAAATATTGTAGATCTAGGAAGGGAAAAGAAGGAGACACACAGAAAGAAAAAATGATGAAGCAAATGTGACAGGTGATGTGTTACAAGATTATTTGATTTTTTCTTTCGAGAATGTTATTGATTCCTGGGTGGTAGATTTAGGGGCCTCATTCCATGCCACACCTAAGAGGAATTATTTTCATGACTATGTTCAAGGAGATTTTGGAAAAGTTTGTTTGGGTGATGATAAACCCTGTAAAATTTTTGGAATGGGTAAAGTTCTTGTAAAACAATAGAATGGAAACCAATGGCTATTAAAGGATGTAAGGCATGTTCCATATCTGAAGAAAAATCTAATTTCAATAGGGCAGTTAGGAGGTGAAGGTTGTGTGACAACTTTCACAGATAAAACTTGGAAGGTCACCAAAGGAGCCCTGGTAATAGAAAAAGGAGAAAATGTTGGTGCATTTTATTTATGTAATGGTATTTCTAACTTTGTTAATGCTTTAACTTCCAAAGGTGCAAATGCAGCATTATGACATGATAGGCTCAGACACATGAGTCAGAAGGGGATGAAGATTATTTACTCAAGAAATTTTTTGCCGGGTTTGAAGAATGTTGATTTGGATTTCTGTGAGAATTGTATTTATGGAAAACAGAAGAGAGTCAGATTTCTCAGAGTTGTGAAAGAAAAGAAGAGTGAAAAATTAGAGCTTGTGCATAGATATGTATGGGGACCTGCTCAGGTATAATCTCTTAGTGGCTCTCATTATTATGTTACTTTTATTGATGATGCAACTAGAAAGACTTGGATTTATTGTATTTAGAATAAATATGATGTATTTGATACTTTCAAGAAACTGAAATCTTTCATTGAGATTGAGACAGGAAAGAAGTTAAATTGTCTCATATCAGATAATGGAGGTGAATATTGCAGCAAAGAGTTTGATAGGTACTGTTCAGAGCATGGTATTTGCAGAGAGAAGACAGTTCCAAGAACACCATAGGAAAATGGCGTGTCAGAAAGGATGAACAGAACAATCATGGAGCATGCAAGGTGCATGAGATTGCATGCAGGATTGCCTTTACAATTTTGGGCAGATGCTATAGATACTATTGTTTGTCTAATCAACAGAGGGCCTTCAATTTCCTTGGATGGTGGTATTCCAAAGGAAGCATCGATAGGTAAAAAGGTAAACTACTCTTTTTTAAAGCCTTTTGGTTGTGAGGCCTTTGTCCAGATTAATAAAGAAAATAGAACAAAGCTTGAGGCAAAATCAAAGAAATGTACCTTTATTGGATACATATATGTAATTTTCAATGAAAAGGTCTTGTATAAGAATCAGTTGTAGGAAAAGAAAAACAAATAATACACAGTTCTTGATGAGATCACAGAAAAGGTAAAGGTTGCCTGAAAATAATAATAATCAACAACCACAACAATAGAAACTACCACAATAGAAACAGGCACCTAAAACACCTAAAAGTGGTGTTAGAAGATCTACCAGGATAAGTAGACCCCCTGAACGATACTCTCCTTCATCATATTATTTATTGTTGATTGATTCTAGTGAGCCTGAATGTTATGAAGAAGAAATGCAGGTTGAAAGCAGGAAGAAGTGGGAACTAGCCATAGAAGAAGAGATGGACTCCTTAATGCATAACCAGACTTGGGACTTAGTCAAGCTACCTGCAGGTAAAAATACATTGCAGAATAAATGGGTTTACAGGCTGAAGGAAGAAGATGGAGGAAAATAGAGGTGCAAAGTTAGACTTGTGGTGAAGGGGTTTGAACAAAAGAAAGGTATTGATTTTGATGAAATATTTTCTATTGTTGCTAATATTACTTCAATTAGAACTATTTTAATTCTTGTAGCAGTGGAAGATTTACATCTTGAACAGTTAGATGTAAAGACAAAATTTCTCCATGGAGATTTGGAGGAAGAGATCTATATGGAGCAACCAGAAGGATATGAGGTCAATGGGAAAAAAAAATTAGTGTGCAGGTTATAGAAGAGCTTGTATGGCTTAAAACAGGCTCCAAGACAATGGTATCTAAAATTTGATAGGTTTATGTATTAACAAGGTTATACTAGATGTCACTTTGATCATTATGTTTATATGAAAAATAAAAATGATGGCAACTAAATTATATTTTTATTGTATGTAGATGACATGCTTGTTGCAGGGTCTAACATGCAGGAAATAAATGTGCTCAAAACAAAATTGGAAAATTCATTTGCAATGAAGGATTTGGGAGTTGCAAAACAAATCCTTGGTATGAGAATAACTAGAGATAGGAAAAATCGCAAATTAACACTGTCTCAGAATGAGTACATACAAAATGTGTTGAAAAAATTTAATATGCAGAATGCAAAACCATTTAGTACACCTTTTTCTAGCCATTTCAAACTTAGTAAGGAGATGTGCCCCAAGATCCAAGAAGAAATGGACTATATGTCTAAAGTTCCATATGCATCAGCAGTTGGAAGCTTAATGTATGCAATGGTCTGCACAAGGCCTAATATTGCACATGTAGTGGGAGTTGTAAGTAGGTACATGAAAAACCCAGGATAAGAACATTGGATGGCATTAAAATGGATTCTCAGATATTTGAGAGGTACCATAAATCAAGCATTATGCTTTGGTGGTTCAAACATTGCTCTAAAGGGATATGTTGATGCCGATATGGTAGGTAACAGAGATAACAGGAGGAGCACTACAGGATATGTATTTACTGTAGGTGGAACAACTTTCAGTTGGGTCTCAGAAATCCAAAGTGTTGTTTCACTTTCAACAACAGAAGCAGAGTATGTTGCTGCTACAGAGGCTAGTAAGGAAATGATTCGGTTACAAAGGTTTATGGATGAATTAGGTAAGAAGCATGATATGGGAACTTATACAGTGATAGCCAAAGTGCCATTCATATTGAAAAGAACTTAGGATTTCATTCTAGGAATAAACACATACAGCTCAAGTACAATTTCATACGATCAGTATTATAAGATGGACAGTTGAAGCTAGAAAAGATACACACTAGCCAGAATCCTACAAATATGCTAAGAAAAGTTGTAATCAGGGAGAAACTGAGAATATGCTCAGTTTCAATTGGTCTTCAAGGATGACGATGAAGATGAGAAACAACCAGGTCTAAAGAGGAGTCATTTTCTAGAAAATGAAGCAGTGATGGAGTTGCTACAATAATTCTCCAAGTGGGAGATTGTTGGGTGTGGATCCTGATTATCTTGTTTATTTTGTATCACAATGTTGGACCCTTGTACCTTAATGGGGTGGAAACATTGCTCATAATTAAACGCTGCCTGGGGGGTCTAGGGGGGGTGGCTACAACTTTATGGAGCTCCCCCCCACCCCCTCCCCCCTCCCTTGTAGGGGGTTTCAGGGGCAACGCCCCCAAAGCTAAAAATAGATGTAAATTTCCATGTAAAAGTATGGTAATCTCAAGTCAATCTGGGTCGTTCATTAGGCGGATGATCTGATTGTAGAAGCTATGTTTAGTTTAGGTTTTTTTTCCCTAGAAGGAAACCCATCGCTATGTATGAGGGTATTGTATTGTGGCTGTGCATTTTATGTGTATTATCGGAGTGAGAAACAGATAGGGAGACTGTGAGAGAGAACAGAGGATATTACAACGGATTTGTTGTAGGTTGTGTCTCTTCATTTTTCTAGATAATAGAAAGGAAGGAGTTGCTGTTCACGGTGGATGTAGCCCAAACTTGGTGAACCACGTATATCTCTGTCTCTTTGGTTTTATGTTTTTTGTGTTTTTTTGTTTCCGCATATATTTTATTTGTTCCACTGCTCTATAATATATAATTTTATAACATTTCATTGGTCAATTTTAAGATTAAATAAAATAAAAAAACTAAAGTCTAAATCATATGATAGCGCACTATTTGAATTTCAAAAACAAAACAAAGATTCAAAAGTGCAATCATAGAATATGATTATGAGATAAGGTAATGGAGCGGAAGTGCAATCATAATGAAAACAAGGGAATGCATATGAAACAAAATAACCTAAGTACTAAAATGATGCTATCATAAAAAATGTATGGAAATGATGCATATATTGATGGGCGGGAATATGATGAGGCAATGATACATATATAGTGGTGGAACTTAAATATGATGGCACATATTTGATAAAATGATGATGCATATACAGTGATGAAATGGAAATATGATGGCGCATATTTGATGAGGCATGATGCGTTTCGATGGAGAATGGAATGTGGATGTAGTGACCAAGACAAGCCATGAGAAAAAAATGTGAAAAAGGAATGTGTAATAAGTCAATCCGAGGACGAGATGTACATTATTCAGTCAGCATGCCAAATCAATCAGGAAAGGTAAGCCACGAATGCACCAGTCAAGTGGTTGATGAACAGTGAAAAAAAATTCAAAATGAAATATTACAACACTGTGTAAACTATTGAGAAGAGAAACTCCACCATTTCTAAGACCTCAAGTGACTGAAGATCTGTGTGTTTTCCACCATCATTTCCTTTCTAAGGTTCAATGAGAGAAGGAATGTTGTGAAATCAAAACACGCATCTGTTTTGAAACTCTGTGAGAAACGAATAAAAAAGAGAAGAAAAGGGAGAGGTGTGAGGAGAATAGAGGAAATTTGATGCATCAAAGAGACCATGAGCTATATCAGTGAGAATAATGAAGGTATAAGGAGAATTGACTAAATTTTCAAGCCAAAATATTTGGCAGATGTGTCAAACAAGCATGTTGTTACGCAGAAAAAATCCCGTAAAGAATGAGGTAAGAAGCAAACTAAGATTTTCTTGTTTAAAACAATGATTATTCATATGAGTGAATCTCAGGGTTGTTGGACAAACTGTGAGTTATAAATGTAGTTCTTCTACCACATTTTTAAAACTTGTCATTGCCTTACATTTTGTCACTACCACCACTCATAAACGCTCTGCCACCAGTCAACATTAAATCCTTTGTTGATTGAATGAGTAAATGATGAAGATATTGAGTGAGATTTTCATAAGTTGGTGTTGCTTGAAACAAATATACTTGAGTTAAACAAATATACTTGAAACAAATATAGTGAATGTTTGGTTTAAAAATCACAGTCAACATGTTTTTGCATTTTTTCATAATAAAGAGCATATTTTGGTGAGGTTTGAAGAATATAGTGAACTCATTTTATGAAATTTTTGATGAAATAAGTGCCATTTTTCCAAATTCTCTTGCATAAGCAATGAGCTTATATTAGATATATAATTATTTTCCTTAGAAAAATAAATTGTATGGACTTAAAGGATTAGAAGACATTGTTCTATAAAAAATTTAATTTTTTTTACACAGTCAAAGAACAAAAAAAAATCTACAAACAAAGGCAGAGGATTTTTATTTTTTAAGAGACAGAGGATCAAATGAAGAGAGTAGGATGATAGAAACATGATTTTTTTTAAATGTTTTTATAAACTTGTCTATATCAAATCTTGTGTCTGTTGAAGTAGTAAGCTCACTTCTTCCAAAGAAAATAGAGGATTGGTTTCAATTACTTGTCAAAGGCATCAAACAGAGGTAAGCCTCACTACTATGATGAGATCTAGTACTTTAATTTTTGTTTTAAAAAATGAAGTTAATGACAGTAGAGGGGTACACCAAATGGTTTTTAGAAAATATGACATCAAGAAAAAAGCCTAAATATTTTCAGATTTAACATTGGAGTAGAGACATTTGAGAAACTTTATCAATCAGGCTTGGCAGACTTCCTTCAAAAATTCAAAGGGCATAAAATGAAGATATCACAAGGGAGTTTATGAACAATTGCAAAAAAGATAAAATTATGGTGGGTAGTTCACACATTCCTTTAACTCCAGAATCTCTTTCTGAAGCCCTAGAGCTGTCATTATTAGGTGAACTTTACCACAAAGGATTTCATTTTAAGGACAAGGGTTGGACTTTCTTCCTAGATAAGCATAGAAAGGGTTCCTTTGATAGGACATAGGGGATTCCCAGGGAATGGTTCAATGAACCTTGGGCTAAATTAGTTTTGATAATCCAAAATTTCTTCACTTGTGATAGTAGACATAACATAGTAAACCTATATCACATTAGGTTGCTACAACATGTCAAGGGAGATATAAGGATCAACTTGCCATACTTCCTTTATAGAAAATTGATGAGGATTATTGAAAGTGTAAAATATGAAACCAAACCCAAGGAAGCCCAAATTTATCACTAGGGACTCATAAAAATCATTGTTGATTACCATATGAAAACTAAGGGTATGATTTGGAAATATTTCTTGATTCAAAATAAGTTTGTAGAGCAAGCCATAGAAGACAAACTTAAACCAATGCAGGAAATAAGAAATATAGTGAATTCACCTCTCTATCCAGGAACCAGATCAAAGAAAAAATAGGAAACAATCGTGGTAGAGAGGGAAACATCATTCTTGACCATTTCTAGGAGACAAAAAAAGAGGAATTCAACAGATAGAAGCAACAAAGAAAAAGAACTAGAAGTGTAGATCATAAAGACATCTCCGTTAACCAAACAAGCCAATGAAATCCTTGAGGCATTACAACAAGAAGTGTATGAAAATCTTGAAAGAGATTCTTATTTTGAAAATGATGAGGTTGAGGCTACTTCAGTTGCCAAAAATACCAAGGAGGAAGATCAAAACCTTAGCAGGATCAGAGAGTTAACTGATAATCTGGAGGTAAGTAGGATAATGGAAAGGTACCTAAAAAGAGAAAATGAAACATATAAGACCAATAATGAAAAATTTATTAAATAAAATGAGACTATAAGTGAATACATGGGAAAATTGAAATCCAAAAAAAATCTCCCTTACATACAAGCATTCAGGTGGCTTAAGGAGAAAAAATCTTGGAAGGCCAAATATGAGAAACAGAAGGTCAAAGCCTCAATCTACAAGGAAGAACAATGCAAAGGTATAGATTCTCCTGTACATGCAGCACAATAGGAAGCTTTAGGCTCAGGAACAGGATCAACATCAGAACTAAGGAGGTCTAAAAAGAAAAAGCAAGCATGAGGACATGCTTGAACATCAGCTTGGGTTTAGATGTTGGCCCTCGTTTTTTATCTTTTTTTGTTTATGAAATACATCTTATTTTCCATAATATCCATATATACACCATTGTATTCACCTTATTTTTACCAATAAATGCATATACAGGTATTGTTGGAACGGGTCTCCTAACAAGCTACGAAACCGGCCCATTCTGGTTATTTTTGTTATATTTAGTATAGCGCACGGATTTTGGGGTGGGTCAAAGCCCCGAAAAGCATTGTAATGGGGTTAAAGGGTAAACTAGGGGTCCAAAAACCATGGGTTGCAGACCATAGAAATGTTAGAGCTAGATTGTTATAAATAGAGAGGCATTTCGGATTGTAAGAGGTGGGAATTGGCTAAGCTATTGATGCGATCTGTTGTGTAACAATTTGTTGGGGTTTTTGGGGAACAGACTCCTACTGGCTATGTACGTGGAGATCATAGTACAAATGTGTGTGGACCCTATTGCTGTGTGCCCAGGATGGGAAGGGAATTGTAAGGGTAATGAATGAATGAATATGCAAGATTATTCGATCTAAATCTATGAGTACTATTGAATGAATTGCTAATAATTACTGTGCTATTCATTTCTCTGTCTTTGCGCTGCGAAGGTATGTATATTGAATGATTGGATCTATTCTACTTTGGTTATATTATGCTGTGAAATTCTGTGTATTAAAGTAAATCTAGATCTGTTATGTCCGGGTATGTAATGTTGTGTTAAGGGTATGAAAATCTTATAATTGTAGATCTAGTGCACGTGGATGAAATTGAACATATACTTGACCCTGCGCAGAGATAATCTGAACAGAGCACAACCCTGCTTGTCTTACCCTTCCTTTCTCACGGTGCAGAAACCTGGTTCCAGCACCACCCATACTACTTCGGGTGAGACTGTGACCTGCACAAGCAGGTCACTTCCGAAAAGGCCAGTAGTATAGGCATTTTTTGGCAAACCTTGCACATCGAACCTGGGTTAGGACTCCTCAAGAGAACAAATGGTTCGATTTTTGAGACCCGAAGGGAGATGACAAAGGAGTTGGGTATTGGTAGACTAGAAAGGAACTCCTAGGGAACCATGATGGTGTGCTTAAAAATGCCTATCTTCAAGGGGGTAGGAGGTGAGGACATGGACCGATTTTGGTTTGTCGCAGAATCTATCTGGATTTCACAGAACATAGCAAATGACATGATAAAAAGGGCGCATTTGTTGTTAGCATTCTAAGACAGAGCGTTGGACTAGTAGATGCGATATATTTCCCAACATGAAGCCGCTTCCATTCAAGATATTAAGGGCGCTCTAGAGCAACAGTTTCGAAAACCGAAATCCTATTCCCAGTTAGTAATAGACATAAAAGACTTCAAACAAGATACGTTGGAATCAGTATGGGAAGCAGATCAACGGTTAAAGAAGGAAATTAGGGAAGGGGGGTTTGAGTATGATGATAGACAACATACGGAGTGGTTTATTGCTATGTTTCTCCCTCACCTACATATACCCATGATTCACCAAACTTTTAGTTCACAAGACAAAGCCTCGAAGGTTGCTATGAGATTGGAAGATACACCTCTTGAGAATGCTACGCTAGTAGTACAACAGATTCAGGAACAAGTAGAAGCAATGCATCGGGAAATCCAGGATCTGTAACAGGGAAATAGAAGAGGGGCTGGTATGGAACAAGATCACACTGCAACACTAGGAGCATATAACCCGGAACATTGGAACTCAAAAGGGCCTCTGCACTGGCACGAGGAAAGTCGTGCAGCCAGATCGCAAGGCACCCCCATGTTCGCAGTAGAACAATGCTGGTACCAATGTTGCCAATGAGTTAGCCATGAAAAGCAGAGCTACGCCCAAGGAGCGAATAGCAAAGACGACCCTATGTCACCAAGAACCCCCTCCGGCAAGAAGGACTTCCTCGATGACGAGAAGGTTAAAAGCCAAAGTGGAAGCATGGGTCAGAGTAAAGGCCATCTGATTTGTTATAACTATGGGAACACAGGACATTTTTCAAGAGAATACCTACAAAAATCTTGCAGGTATTATAGACAGTGGAACCATAAATTGGAAGACTGCCCGGCCCTAAAAACCAGGACACAGGAGAAATAGTTTTCGTTTTCACAAAAGAAGCGCAGGGTCCAAGGTCAAGAGGCAAAAGTCAATATAATAACACGTAGTGGACTAGCGATGGGGGGGACTAAGGAAACTGACGAAGCTGACTCACTAATCCGCAAGGAAGTTGACAAACAAGAAGGATTAGGCTTGGGTAAAATCAAGGAAACATTTATAAAGGCATGAAGGGACCTCTTTGAGGCTAAATGCTCGCTAGCTACGCACTGAGAAGATATGGAACTAGGGGAGGACATTAAATTTTTCTTACAAGTATGCGTAAGGCTGCTACACAATCCTCAGGTGCTGCGGACTATGCAAAACTTACTAGAAACGTTAATCATAAACATCAAGGGGACACCAGATAAATGATACGCGGAGCCCGCACCAACAAAGGAGGAATATATCTACAAGATGGTAGTTCAAGATTACAAAAAAGATACTGAGGATCCCAGTGAGGAGCTAGAAATGTGGCAGAACCAGTTAGGGGAAGCCTCCACACTGCGATGTCTTTGTATCATAAAGGAACCCCTCGTTAACACCCCTAAGGGAAGGACAAGGGAAGAGCTCGGCCTGATTAACTGCAGCATACCTATCATAAGGAAAATTTCAAATGACCCTCGCACAAGATCTAAGTTCCTGATGTAAATGAGGGACAAAACTTTGGCTCCAGCATTTGCTGCTTGAAAATCCTAATGAGTGACCAAGGTATGCATTTTGTTAACCAAACAATTCAAGCTTTGAATGATGAATTCCGGATCCACCACGCCAAGAGTACACCATACCATCCCCAAGCTAATGGAACGGTGGAAGATTTCAACAAAATTTTGGAACAGGCACTAACGAAGCTTTGTAATGCCGATCGCAGTGACTAGGGCATTCACATCCCCTTGGTCCTATGGGCTTATCGAACGACCTGCAAAAATCTGACCGGTAGGACACCTTTCCGAATGGTCTATGGCAAGGAGGCCATCATGCCCATAGAATATGTTGTTCCTAGCCTATGCATTTTAGCATTTATAGATATGGCAGACTCCGATATCATAGAAGAATGCCTGGTGCAACTGGTAGCATTGGAAGAAGATCGGTTTATTGCTCAGTTTCAACAACAGGTACAAAAATCTAGAGATAAATCCTGGCATGATCGACATATTCGCCAAAAAAAATTTGTCGCAGGTGATCTCGTCTTGTTATACGACACCCAGTTTACGAAAAATCCTGGCAAATTCCGGCAGCACTGGCTTGGTCCCTACATAGTTCAGAAGGTTACGAATGGTAGCATAGTCCAGTTAGCTACCCTACATGGTGACCTCCTCCCTAGTTTTGTCAATGGAGGACGAATCAAACCATACCGAGCTACAAATAATCAGGACGTAGATGTACCGTGACTCGGGACGAGTCACAAGATTGTGTTGGGGGACTGTTGGAACGAGGTCTCCTAACAAGCTACGAAACCAAACCATTTTGGTTATTTTTGTCATATTTAGTATAGCACAGGGGTTTTGGGGTGGGTCAAAGCCCTGAAAGCATTGTAATGGGGTTAAAGGGTAAACTAGGGGTCCAAAAACCATGGGTTGCGGACCATATGAATGTTAAAGCTATATTGTTATAAATAGAGAGGCATTTCAGATTGTAAGAGTTAAGAATTGGCTAAGATATTGATGCGATCTGTTGTGTAACTATATGTTGGGGTTTTTGGGGAACAGACTCCTACTGGCTGTGTGCGCGGAGATCCTGGTCCAGCTATGTGTGAACCCTGCTACTGTGTGCGCAGGCTGGGAAGGGAATTGTAAGGGTAATGAATGAATGAATATGCAAGATTATTGGATCTGAATCTATGAGTACTATTGAATTAATTGCTGATAATTGTTGTGCTATGAATTTCTCTGTCTTTGCACTATGAATGTCTGTATATTGAATTATTGGATCTGTTATGCTTTGGTTATATTATTCTGTGAAAGTCTGTGTATTAAAGTAAATCTAGCTTTGTTCTGTCCGGGTATGTAATGCTGTGTTAAGGGTATGAAAAGCTTCTAATTGTAGATCTAGTGCACGTCGATGCAGTTGGACATATACTTGACCTTGCATAGAGATAATCTCAACAGAGCGTAGCCCTGCTTACCTTACCCTTCCTTTCTCAGGGTGCGGAAACCTAGTTCCAGCACCCACCCATACTACTTCGGGTGAGATCGTGACCTGCGCAAGCAGGTCAATTTTGAAAGGGCTAGTAGTATAGGGGTTTGTTGGAAAACATTGCACACCAAACTTGGGTCAGGACCCCTTAAGCCAATAGGTATTTTAATTACATTTTTCAATTCGTAGAAGTTTTTATAAAAAATTGAATTTTAAGTGCATTTTTGGACTGCATCAGAAATTCCCGTAATGGCCTCATGGTTTTCATATTTGCAGCACACTTGGGCTCAAGTTGTATATATTTCTAGAAATCTTGGGAACTAAGATTAAGTTTACGCTTGTTGGTTCAGTCAAACTGAGCTTTAATAGTCTCGATCAAAGGCAGTAAAACATGACCTGTTTTATGGAGGATCCCTAGGAACTCGGTCAAATTTCTTATTTTATGGGATTTTCCATATTTTTATGGATATGATGGATGAATTCGACATTATTGGATAAGATAAGGATAGTGTAATATTCCCAAATGGGGGAATGCAGCAATATATGAACACAAAACTGGAGCTAGCAGTGTAAATCAACTCATGAACATTGGAGACCAATATGGAGACATAAAATCATGTATTAGATCAGAAAATCAACACAAATAGTGAGGCATAAACCATATACAATTAAGAAACAAGCCTCCCATAAGCAATCACTCCCACAAATGAGTTGTTGTCACAATACAAAATGTTGGAGAATTTCTACAACATAGTTATAAATACACTGCTATAGTAAAATAATGTACAAAATATGTAGGGATGTTATATGCCTCAAAAGATATGCCCAATACAAATCTAGGCTTAATACAAACTCCTACAAAGAACCCAAAAATGGTCTTCAGAGAATACACCCTATACAAGATTGGATCTAAAGCCCTAGGGCTCAAGATTCACTGCAAACTAAAGCACATGAGTGTAGAAGGCTTAAATAATGTAGATCTGATGTAGATCCTCTCAAGGCCACCTCCAATGAAAGGTTGAACCCTCCATTCACAGGAAAACACTTCAAACGAGCCACAAGATCCCTCACTGAGAATGCCCCCCAAAATAACGCAATCCCTAGCTAGAAGAATGTTATAAATCATGGGAATTATTTGGTATGGTTCCAAAGATATGAAATGTGAAAAGGAGCTCTCCAAACTAATCTCCCAAGTGAAGGAATCCTTCCTCCAATGAGAAACTAGCTCAGAAAGTGGGTTTCTAAACCCTCCACTATAACACCCTGCAACACAACACATTAACATGCAGAAACTATGCTGATGAAGAAAGCTATAGCTTGGCTTGAAAACCTGAATGTGGAAATGAATGCAATTCTCTCCCAAGAGGCCTCTCAAGGGAAGAGGTGGTATTCCTGCTCGGGAACACCCAGTGCTAAACATCACAGCAATCTTAACTAAATAGCTGAAGTATGCAAGTAGTCTAAACAGACCATATACAAAATAATAATCCAAAAAACATAACCCCATATGGCTTCCATCCTCTTCCTTATATAGATTATGAGCTTCCTTGCCCTTGGCCCCACTCAATTAGATAATTTCCTTCATGAAATCAATCTCCCTCCAAAACTGCGTTATTCCTCATTTAATCTCCACTCCTCCATAATAGCGCTCTTGACATGGTCAAAGTTAAATGATTCAACATGATCCAACCATTGTTCACCCTTGGAGGTGCTTTATTTAGCTGCTAAAAAAGTCTCCTTTCACACTTGAAGTTTTTTTATTGTTGCTAAGGAGACTTATGGGCCTCCCCACCTACTTATTCACCTACCTAGTGATAAAAAAAACTACAATATTCCATTTAACTAAAGGCTAAATTTTTAGAATATTACAGATAGCCATGACTATAGGAGACATTCTAGATGAATTTTTTGGATATTTTATCTATTTAAGCCTCAAAATTTGAAGGCCTTGATATGTAGAAATTTTATGACTTAACATTATTATTTATGAGTATTTGGAGAGTTAATTGAATATATGTTCTATTCCATTTGTTTTTGTTATATGTTGATTGATTTACTAAAGTTTGAAGTAGTTGAAATCACTTCAGTGTGCAAGGAAAGGGTGGAGGGCCCCCACACCGAGCTAAGTGCACTTCCTAGTCAATTTGTAGTTGCAGTTTTTGAATTAGTTTGTTTTATGCTTAACTTGTTGATTAGATTTATGCTGATGTTTTATGAGTACAGATGAATCTAATTATCATTCTTATTCTGCATATGAAAGGGAAATCAAATGTGTAACCTAAACATTATTTCTATCTGACTAAGATAATAAGCTAGAATTCATCTTTTCGTGCGTTTTAATATTTATCTGAATTCCTGTTTTCTAACAATAGCATTATTGATGAATGAATCTATAATGAAGGACAACCAGGACCTCTTCAGTTAAGAGCCTCTTCAATTATTGTTTCATGCATCTTAAATCTATTTCTCAATTTTTAGTTTTTGATTTCTAATTCATGAAGTAATCTTGTTAGAGAAGGACAAAAAAATCTCTTAAGTTAGGAGATTCTTCTGCTTCTAATTGCATACTTGAATTTAGAAATTATTTAATTTATATTTATATTTGTAATATCCATTTCCTTAATCATTGATAAATCATCTTCTAACTTGATCATAACTGGAACCCATATACTTTGGGGTTGCTTCTAAGTCCTACTAGTCCGGATTGATAAATAAATACTTGTGTTTGTTTACCTATTAAACAAACCAACAAGGACCAATGAAATAGGGCCTATAATCCCCTTACATTTTAGTTTCTATATGCCCTAAGAAAAGAAAAATTCATTCATGACTTCTATTATGAAATTTGAAAATTTTGAAGTATATGTTATATCACTTGTTGACTCACCAATGCTTCCTATAAATGGACTAACTGCGTTGCATATGAAGCATCCTCCATTAAAGGGTGCACTGCAATTGACTTCCCGACATTCAAGAGTTTGTTGGTCACCTGGGAGCGGAATTCTCATTGTTCTAGGAATCTCCACATGGTCAGTGCCTTCTAGAAGAGTCAATATGTGTCAAACTTTGAATCCATGTGTCCATATAACACCTTTGAACTTGGGAACATGTCTTGCCTATTCTTAGAAATTCATTCATCAAGAAACTACCATTGGTTTCCCTATAAATTGAGCACAGATCGTAGTGCTAGGGAAGGAATAATTTTGGTAAATAAATGTTGTTGGATTCTCATTTGAGAGAGTGAAAGTACTGATATGCTGCTAGTGTGATGTTGAATGTGATGAGGCTGGGATGAAGCTAGAGCTGGTGGAATCAAATCGATCTTTGGTTGTAACCTCCCCCTTCTTCTCTTTAATATTATTGTTGTTCACTTTCCCATATATGTATCTGTTTATGTTTCTATTTCTCATGCAATAGGTTCTTGAATGATATTTATGTTTCACATCTAATCGATTTGAGTGATTAAGATAAATAGACATCTGTATATTGAAATTTATTTGTTGTTATCTATTTATACTTGCAGGAATCAATCTGGTGATATGAGTTGGATTGAAAGCTACAACAAAAGTGACAAAAGGAGAAGAATAAGCACTTGGATCAGAAGTAGGTTCTTCCACCATTATGTGTGTCTGTTTATTTTAGAGAAAGTCATAGAAAATTCTTTCATCTATTGTTCTAAGTTCCTATCACCACACTTAGGGAATTTGATTTATCCATAGATCATAATTCTGCATAACACCCTCCCCCTTAAGGGAACACCATCCTCGATGTTGTATGCCACCAAAGACCAACAAATCATCAAAAGAAAACATACTACATATGGATCTTTATAACACACCTTAATGCAATTTTTACAATTAAAAACTACTACAAACCATGACTAACATGAAAAATATGAAAAACATACTGCTCATTGGAGATTTATAACACATCTGATTTCAATATCTACAATCATAATCATATATACATATATATACCAAAACTCATTTTCTTGACCCAAAAAATAATGAAGGATATGAACCCCGCATCTGATCAACCATCTCCCATGTAGCTTCATCAGGCCCAAAGTGCTTCCACTGCACTTTAATTACTCTATAGCGCAGTTCCAGAGCATGAATTTTTTCTAATACAATATGCATTATGGTTATATTTGGAACTCTCCCTTTTTTTCCACCTTCAATACAAGCAAGTCAATCACATGATCAACATCCTAGACATATCTCTTAAGGAATGAAACATGGAAAACATCATGGTCTTTCAGTATCAGAGGTAGTGAAATTTAGTAGGCCACTGATCCAATCCTCTCAATTATCTCAAAATTCCTGCAATATCGAGGTGCCACCTTAGCACATGACCCAATCCTCAAGGAGCTCCTCTTAGGCTTGATGTTCAAGTACACATGTTCCCCAACTTGAAACTACTTAAATACCCTATGTTGATCTACACAAATATTCTTCTTATCATGTGCTACCTTCAAGTTCCTCTTAATAACCTGCATTTCTTGTTCCATCGCTACCAACATATATAGCATGATCAATACCCATTTCATTGGATCACTCTAACTAATTGGATTATTAAAAATCTTCCTGTAAAGACCCTAAAACATAATCATCTTCAAGGACTCTTGATACCCATTATTTTATGAAAACTCTACCAGTGGAAGACAATCCTCCTACTTCCATTGTTGACGCATGACATACATCCTCAACATGTCCTCAATAATCTTGTTAACCCTCTTTGTTTTCCCATTTTCCTGCAAATGATAAATTGTACTGAAATCCAACTTTGTCCCCAAATATGAAAATAACTCTTTCCAAAACATAGAAGTGAACTTGGAATTTTTGTCTGATATGATATTCTTAGGAACACCATGGAATGTCGCTATCTTAGTGATGAAAACTTGAGCTACCTCACTGGATGAATTAGTAGACTTAACTGCAATGAAGTGAACTACCTTACTTAACCTATCAACCACAACCATGATGGAATCATGTTGTCTCGATGTCCTCGAAAAACTGATAATGAAGCCCCTGGAAATGACCTCTCATTTCCATTCTGGAATCAAAATTGGTTTCAATAATCCACTTGGATGCTTACACTCTGCTTTTACTTGTTGATAGTCCAAACATCTCACAACAATCTCATTCACCTCTTACTTAAAGTTCGTCCAATGATATAATTTCTTAATTTTTATCAATGTCTTCTGATATCCTGGGTGACCTGGATATTTCCTGACATGAAACTCCCTCAATATAAGCTTCTTGATCTCACTGTCATTGTTACACCATTTTTTGGTCATCTAACCTATTATCATTAGATGGACCCAAGTACACCATGTAAGACCAATTTTACCCTAAGTAAAATTGCTTTCACTATGTAAAATAACTTAATAAACCACATTTATTAGGTTGTTTATGGTCAAAACAGAAAACCCCAAAAGGAAATATTAAACAAACCCATTTTGTTTAATTTTCCTCATGGAATAATTAATTAAACCATAATTTAATTATTATTCCTAGTCATGTTTAACCAAAAAACAAAGAAATTAATTAGATAAACCTTTATTTATCTTATTATTTTCTAGGAATAATTATTTAAATCTTATTTAGATAATATTCCTTGTTAAATATGACCAAATCACTCACAAATAATTAAATAAATCATTATTTATTTGATTATCTTCTAACCGCTTCCTTAAAAAGATAAATAAATCATTTATTTATTTATTTTTGACAAATTAAGGGATTTGACCCAAGTCAAATACCTTTTCCTCCAACAAATATAATAAAATATTCCATAAAAAGTGGATCTAGATCTGGTTAACCCATGCACCAAGATCTAGAATGACCCAATATTTTGTTATAAATAGGAGGGTTTTTCCTACCATTCTTCACCTTTGTTGCCTATTAGATCACTCTGGATCTATACACTTGGTCACATTTTTCTACATTATTTGTTGTGTGAGCTCCCTTTGAGTTCTATATTTGTCTGGGTTTTCTACACCAACAAGAGAGAGAGATTCTAGATCTGAAGTGCCGAGGACTTCCAAGAACCCATCCCATTGAGGAGAATTGGATACGCCTTCTTGTTTTCCTCCCAGGTGCCCTTAATACAAAAATTCTTTCAAAAATTGTTCTTGTCTTGTCTATTGGTATATGGAGAAAACCCTTCTTTTTACTGCTTAATGTCTTTCTATGCATAGATCTGGTTTTTTGCAGCTCTTTCTTGAACAACTAACTGTAGATCTGAAGATATTGGCAGCCACTTTTGTTGTTAGGGCTATTAGTTATGCGTCGCTAAAGTGGTCTTTTTTTCGTACACTTCGACAAAGGATTCATACTAACAAATGACGACTCCACACGGGTTTTAAATTACTTAATCACGGCTATTTTTCAGATTCGCATATCCAAATACTCGCTACCTAGGGTTTCTTTTTCAAATTTTTATTTTTCCATTTTTATGGTTTTTTCAAGTACATAAAAACTTAAAACATTAAATTTCTAACTTCCGCGTGTTTCGGCCCTATTGCGCCAGTGACAGAGCATCGGGCCGGGAATAGAGACGAATTTTTTCCAAATCGCCGCCGAGACAAACGCCGTAACTAGAGGTCGCACGCTTTTCAGCCCAAAATCAAGCACTGGACTCTAGGTCGCACTTTTCAGCCTCTTTTCATGACCAAGATCGAAAATCGGCTGAACCTATGACCTCAATTCTTCACTGCTTTCCGCAATTCTTCTCTCGTCTTTGTCAAGCCTGGCCGTGGTTTTCTAGGCCTCTGCCTGTGCCTGCTGACTCAGTTCTAATCGTTTTTCTTCTCATCGAAGTGGGAACATAGGCCCCTAGGGCTTCAGTACCCTCCACCTTTTGTGGAAGAGTTTTTATCTGTTTCAGGTCTGTCTTTTCTGAGTTTCAGCCCCCCCTCTTTCCAAATCTGATACCTCCTTTTCAGACCTCTTTTAATCAGCTCTTCTCCCTTTCAAATCACCTCCTGAAGATTTGTTTGGATCTACTTTTAGGGCCTCCTCCTTGCCCCTTCGGATTTTTGCTAATTTCCTCCCTTTTTCTAGCCACTTTGCCTCTGCCTCTTGGCTGTGATCTGTACCTCTTTTCAGCAGCTTTTCCCTTTAGATCCTTATCCCTTTTGACCCTAGATCTATTGGCTTCTTTTTAATGTGTTTTGACTATAGTTTTTCCCTCTGTTAGATTAGTTTTGAGAGACCCACCTTTTTGGGTTGAATCGATGCACTAGTAGCTATTAATTTTCTGTTATTTCAACATTATATATTGTTCTCTACAACTTTATTTTCAGTTACGTAGCACACTTTTTCTCTTGCTCTCAAACAAAAAAATGGTTTAAAAATTAAAATTAACGCACGCCACACACTCACCCTAAGCGAAGAAGAGCTTTGTTTACACCGCCAGGAAAAGTCTTTAAAATCAATTGACACTACACCTATCTGCCCTTGTTTCGACATTGTAATCACTTGATTATGCACCTCCTTGCCCTTGTGGTCATTCTTCTTCCCCTTTTTCCGTGTTTGTGTTGTCATCATTGTGCCCCCAAGGTGCACTTCCCGGAGACTTCTTGGCCTTCACCCTCAGTTTCCGGTCGATCGACCTGCTCCGTCCCATCGTCATCGAGCCAGTCCTCCTCCGAGTCCGCACTCTGACTCCTCTTCTAATTCTTTGGGTTCTCCTTTTCCTTCTGGTTCTCCCCCTGTCACCTTCACTATGTCTCATCCAGGGCCTAACGCTAGCGGTGCTCCCGGCCCTAATTCCAGAACTACTACCAGTGGAACCGCCACAGGAACTACCTCGGCCACACCATTGCTGTCGTACATCGCAGGCCTCAGCCTCCCCGATTTCAATCGTTTGATCAATGACCCTATCCACCACGATGTTGGTTGGCCTGCTATGCCAACCAAGCTCCCCTCCGACATCCCTAAGTTCGAAGGCCTTGCTGGAGAAGATCCAACCAACCATGTCTGATCTTTCCACATGTGGTGTTCCTCCAACTCCATTACCGATGATTCCATCTGTCTTCGGTTGTTCCAATGCACCCTTACCGGTGAAGCTTCTAAATGGTATGTTGACCAAGCCACCTCTTCCCATACCACCTTTTCGACCATTTCCCAAGCCTTTTTATCTTACTTCCAGCTCCCTCTCTGATACGATACTGGTACGGAGCTTTTGACCTCTTTTAAGAAAACCTCTTCGACCCGCCTTTCCGCTCATGTCCAAGAATGGCGAAGAAGACGAAGCTTATGTCGAGCTCCCCCCTTCGA
Source organism: Pinus albicaulis (assembly GCA_034641835.2). Taxonomy (NCBI): domain Eukaryota; kingdom Viridiplantae; phylum Streptophyta; class Pinopsida; order Pinales; family Pinaceae; genus Pinus; species Pinus albicaulis. The sequence goes on along the minus strand of JAXQQM020081205.1, from coordinate 19,876 downwards.
AGATCGGATCTATATGGACTGGTTCCTTCGCTCTCTCTTAGCTCCCATTGGCAAAGATGTCGCCTCCCATTTCTCTCAAACCGAAGAAGCTGCCCTCCAAATAACCTTGAAATATGACTTGATCTATGCCCAGTCTGGTTATGTTTATACCGTCCTCCCTTACCTCCCCAGGCCCAGTGGCACTAACATCCCGGGGGCATCTCATTCCGCCGACGGTATTGTTGGAGCCCTTTCTCATCCGTATGCTCAAACTCCTATGGGCTATGGTATCCCTCAGGGAGGGGCCAGCACCTCTAGCACTCTTCCCCCTCCCGGTAGCATGTATCCAGGATACAGAATGCCTCCTCCTTTTGCCCAACCTCCTGCTTACCTCAATTTTTCCCAACCTAACCATTACCTTTATCCGCAGCCTGGTGCGCCAGCTCCTCTAGCATATGCGCTTCCATCTCCCTTGCCTCCTCCAAACCCGCAATAGCACCTACAGCCCCCTCCAGGGAAAGTATTTGCACAGCAAGGTGCGACTAATCCCCCTTCTTCTCAAAGAAGGCAGAGAGGCAATCCAAACCAATCTACCCTTGGTACTCATGGATCCAATCCTCAAGGTGTTGACCCTAACACTGCTAACCAGCAACAGGGCACTCAGCCCAAGTTGGACAGGGCGCTTTGCACAAATAAGCCTTGTTCGTGTTGCGGTGTTTATGGTCATTACACCCATGATTGTCCCCTATTACCCCAGATGTGGTAGATGTGGGTGTCTCAAGCCACATTGCATGGACAACACACCTCCCCTCATGCTCCTCCTAATGTGGCCACTACCCAACCAGCTGTTTTTACTGATCCTTTCCCTCAGCAAGGATTCGTGGCTACCCAACCGCCTGACATCTAGGTCGCCACTCCACCTTCCATTTTTGGTTCCTCCGATTACCAGATCCTTATGATGAACTCTGATCCTTCCCCAACCATCGACCTTCACCTTCAAACTCGGTCTCGCCAGTACCCCAAGCCTCCCGCTCAGTCTGCCCCCGAGTCCCCTTCTTCCGATTCTATAGAGCCTCTTTCGACAACCAATGGTCCCTTACATATCCCTCAACCCAAAGTTGAGGTCCATACCAAGATTCCTAAAGGACCGTTACGTCTAAATGCTACTTCTGGTCGATCCGCTCATTCATATAGCATAGTAGATGATTTGGCGCAATCTCCTGCTGCCATTTCCACATTGGAACTCCTCCAGTCGTGCCCTTCCCAAAAGAAGGCTCTACTATCTGTCGTGGGCACTGTAGATCCTGCTGATGACCAAATGATTGTGTTCGACGCCGATCAATCAGACCATCCTCCTCTTCCTGCTTCCATCGTCTTCCAAATCCCAGTCAAAATCCGGAACACCAACGTTTCTTGGTGTATAGTTGATGAGGGGGCATCTACCTGTGTGATGTCCTCTTCGGTTTGGAAACAACTCGGATCTTCTGAGCTGGCCCATTCCACGATCACCCTTCGAGCGTGGGACAGCCACGCCTCCCAGCCCATTGGCCTTTTTCGTAATTGTCCTATCACCCTTGCCGGTAAGACCATTTGCGTTGACGTCAAAGTCATTGATGCCCCTCTAGACTACAACATTCTATTGGGGCAAAGCTACACCTATGCCATGTCTGCTGTCCCATCTGCGGTTTTTCGTAAGATGTCTTTCCCTCATAATGGAAAGATAGTCACCATTGACCAGCTGTCTTACCATGAGTCGTTGTCTCTCACCCCTCCGGAGACGACCATCTCTTCTGTAGCCAATAAGCAAACCGTTGATTCCTTGACCAGTGTCTCCCCCGACGTCTACAAAGATTCCTCCTTGCTTGGAACTTTTCCTAGTCTCCCCCCTCCTCATCTCTCTGATCCCAGCTTATCGAATTTTTGCATGATGCAATCATCTGGGGCTACCCTTAAGCAACCCGCCTCGGCTAGTCAGCAACCTTAGACGCAACCTCGCCCACCGCAACCCGCTCCTAGCCCTTTCTCTCCGACAGCCGGACCTCCTCCTTCTGGCCCTTCTCCTACACCTAGTGTCCCTGAACCCCTTTATCCCCATGGATCGGTCCCCCCCAGGCCTGAACCATCTCAGAGCCGTCCCTCCTGGACATTATCCCTCTGGTCATATACCTTTCCTGGCTCCCCCCCGGGGAGTCTATACGGTTCCTGTCATGGCCACCCTCTCTCTCCCTAACCTGACCCTGGGCATACCCGTATAGTACATTGACCCTCCAGCCGCTACCCCACCCGGTCACCCCAAACCTTACCTTGCTTTGACACCGGTTCAACCGGTCCCCCTCGCTTCCCCCGGGCCCCCGGGAAGAAAGGCAAAGCTCGTAAGGGGGCAACCAATCAGGACCAAGCCACCTCGACAAACCCTACCCCTCCTCGACTGCCAAAGCATGCTATCCAGTGTGCTTTGTGCGATATTGTTGGTCACGCCACCCATATGTGTCCTAAATTTCCACACCTCAAGATCCTGGTCAACGAGACATTTCCCGACTCTGATATCCCCGAAGTCTATGTCACTATCCCGGATTCTATCCCGAAACTTAAAACCTTGCACACAAATCACCCTTGTGCTTTGTGCGATTTCCACGGCCATTACACCCACCTCTGTCCCCACCTTGATGAGTATCGTTCCTCCTTAGACACATACCGCAAATTCAAGGCTACGCACGACAAGATACCTTCTCACTTGTCTGCGAGTTCTACTTCGATAGGACCAGAGGATATTCCTACTCCCATTCACATTCCTCCTCCTGCTATCGGACCAACAGAGCCTTCGAACACCATTTTGTACCTATCATCATCCTTGAGAGATAGTTCACCTAACCTTCAACCTGCAGACACTCTTGGTTCCCCCTCAGTCGACCTTGGATCTGTTGACGTTGCGCATCTGAGCCCTTTTCCAAAAGATGACCAGTCACACATGACTACCTCATCGGGTGATCCGTCTTCCTTCAGTCTTCCCATCTTCCAGTCCGATGAAGACATTATGGAAGCCATGACCAACCTTGACTTTCCATGGGATGATATGCACCATTGCGCATACTTCCTCCCACAGTAGTCCCATGACCAATATGCTGTGGAAACCAAAGACTTCATTCCCAATGCAGTCGATTGGTTCAAAAATCCCATCCCTGCACCTGATGCTTTCGAAGAAGGAAACATGGCCAACATCTCTCCGACCATTAAAATTGAAATTTCAGTCAAACCAGGAATCGAAGAATATATCACCTTGGGCACCCAATGCACCCTGGAAGAAATCAAAGCTTACACTAATCTTTTCAAATAATTCCGTGATATTTTCACCTGGTCCTACTCCGAAATGCTTGGGCTCGATCCCACCATCGTCAAGCATCATATCGACATGTGGCCCGATGCCAACCCAGTTCAACAAAATTTGAGACCCATTAATCCTTCCAGACATGATGCTATTAAATCCGAAATCGATAATCTCAAGCAGGCTGGTTTCATTTATCCTATTGAATACACCACTTGGGTGTCCAACCCGGTTCCCCTCCTCAAGAAACAAGGCACCATCCGTGTCTGCACAGACTTTCACGACTTGAACAAAGCTTGTCCCAAAGACAACTTCCCCACACCATTTATTGACCAAATCATTGATGAGTGTGTGGGGCATGAGGTTTTATCCTTTATGGATGGTTTCTCCGGATACAACCAAATTGTTATCCGTCCTACTGACTAACTTAAAACCGCGTTAATCAGTCTGTGGGGAACTTTTGCTTACCGAGTCATGCCATTCGGCCTTAAAAACGCCGGCGCCACTTTTCAACGGGCCATGTCTTATTATTTCCATGACTTAGCTCATATTATCCTTGCTTGTTTAGATGACCTCACTGCGCGTTCTAAGCATCGGGCGCAGCACCTCCACGATCTGCGTATCGTCTTTCTCCGATGTCGCAAGTATAATATCCACCTTAACACGTTGAAATGCGTCTTTTGCGTTCCCGCCGGCCGTCTCTTAGGCTTCATAGTGTCTAAGGATGGTATCACTCTTGACCCTTTGAAAGTTCAAGCCATTCTTGAACTTCCCATTCCGCGTACCCTACGCCAGCTCCAAAGTCTCCAAGGCAAAGCTAATTTTCTTCGTCGGTTCGTTCCTGACTATGCCACCACCGCACATGGGTTCCTTAGACTCCTCCGATCCAATATCCCATTTATGTGGGATACCTATGCTCATGAGTCTTTCGATGCCCTCAAGCAGCCTCTCACATCTGCTCCCTTGATCCGCCCTCCCGACTTTGATCGGGACTTCATCCTGTACATCTCCACTTCCACCTATTCAGTCACTAGAGTCCTTATTCAGGAATATGAAAATGGTATCGAGCATGTGATCTACTACATCAGTAAGAACCTCGTAGGGCCTCGTGTTTCCTACTCACATGAAGAAAAAATAGCGTTGGATGTTGTGTTCTCAATCCAAAAACTTCGTCATTACATCCTCATGTGTTCCACCAAGGTTGTGACTAATTCCAACCCCATGACTTTCCTATTGAGTCGCCACATCCTCACTGGGAAGTACGCTCGTTGGGTCGTCATCCTTCAACAATTAGACCTCGAATTTGTCACACCAAAAATTAAGAAGGGTTTAGCCCTTGCTGAACTCATTTCTGAATTACCTACCGGAACACAGGATCCTCCAATTAATGATGATTTTCCTGATGAGCACTTATTCGCCATTACTTCGGACGATCCTTGGTACGGCGATATCCTCACTTACTACCCAAAATTTCACTCTTCACCTTGATCATGACGCTCGACGACGTATCCGACACCAGGCTCCTCGATACCTTCTTATCAGTGACGACCTCTATCGTCGTGGTATAGATACTATCCTTCGTCGTTGTCTCATGCACGCTGAAGCTGAACAAGTCCTCAATGCCTACCATAGCGGCGCTTGCGGTGGCCACATCTCTGGTCTTGCTACTACCCAAAAAGTCATGCACACTGGGTATTTCTGGCCTTCCCTCTTCAGTGATTACATTGAAGCAGTCAAACACTATTCCAATTGCCAACATTTCTCCCCTAAGGCACGAGCTCCTCCATCTCCCCTCCATCCGGTCGTCTCAACTGGATCCTTTTGTAAATGGGCCATCGACTTTATGGAGTGTCTCCCGCCATCCGCTGGTAACCATAAATATATCATCGTGGCAGTCGACTATTTCACAAAATGGGCCGAGGCTATGCCAACATTTAACAACACGGCAGCTACCACAGCCCTCTTCTTCTTTAACCACGTTATCGCTCGATTCGGGGTTCCGAAACAACTGGTCTCTGACCACGGCCGACATTTTGAAGATGAGATATGGCATGAGCTGTCCTCACTGTTGGGTTTTGAGCACTAATATTCCTCCTCCTGTTACCCCCAAGATAATGGCCAAGTTGAAGCAGTTAACAAAATCCTCAAGACTATGCTTCAAGGAACTGTGAATAAGCACAAAACCAACTGGCATCTTATGCTCTTCCCTGCTTTGTGGGCCTATCGAACTTCTGTTAAAACAGCCACTGGGTTTACTCCTTTCCACCTTATTTTTGGAGAGGAGGCAGTCTTACCGATCGAGTGTGAAATTCCTTCCCTACATCTGGCCGTTGAAATTCTCCCTGACACCCAACCTCTCGAATAACAACTTATCATACTTAAGCACACCTCCGAAGACCGTCATGTTTCCTTGAAAACCATGGAAGCGGCCAAGAAATGCACCAAAGCTCAATATGACAGAAAATTCCAGCCTCGTACTTTTCACGAAGGCGACCTTGTTCTAGTTTATGACCAGGCCCATGATTTCCTTGGTCATGGGAAGTTCAATTCATTATGGTTAGGGCCTTACATCATCAGTAAGGATCTCAGTAAGGGGGCATACCTCTTAGAGGATTTCGACGGCAATCCCCTTCCTAATCCTCGCAATGCACTCTATCTTAAGAAATATTACCCTTAACATTTCCCTTCTGAAATGCATGTTTTATTTTCTTTTAGATAGCCAACATATTTTTCCTTTTTTGGGATTTGATACTTCACTAGGACACATTTCGTCCAAGACGGATCACTTCCCCTCTCATTAAAATCTCATTTCTTCACTTACAACACTTGTACTTGGGGCACCACTTTTCCTCCTTACTTGTCTTTGTTCGTGTCGATTTTCGTCATGAGTTACCATCTTGTACTCATGTTCTCATGGTCCCCCCTTGGGCCTTTACTGTGTGGCAGCACCATTGAGTCGCCCTTGTTTATAACATCCAAGTTGAGTCATCATTGCATTCATGGAGTCTATCCTGAGTCCCTTTGTACCCCGCTATAGCCCTCCATCCTTCATTTCTTGGTCCCTCTCTTGTGTCGCACATTATGGCCTTCAGTCCCATTGACCCCTATCCCTTATGATATTGCGTCAGTCGCTTCCATGTCTGTCATGCCCTTTATGCTCTGACAAGGGAAGTCCTCCATTCGCTACTCAGTCCTTTCCATTTCACCATCATCATGGGTGTCAGTCTGTCCGTCGCTCTACTATTTTCTCTCATCCCTTAGTTGAGGATCTCTCATTGCCTCACCTATGGCGAACCTCCTTCTGTCGACATCAGCTCCTTCATTCTAGAAGAAAGGTCTAGCGGGCGGTGTACCTTGGTTCCAGCTTCCACTCTTGTTCGGTGCCTCGAATCTAGCAAAGGTTTCTCTCATTTCCCTTTGACTTGATTGTTTCTCCACTCCAGCTCTTTTCAGCACGATCAAGATCCGTATGCTTGATGGTTCCGTGATGCAGCAACAACTCCTGGTGATTCCCGTGTGTGTGTGAGATGTCTCAGCCCTCATGAGGGGGTGGCCCTCCAGGTAGCCCCCCACATGCCCGGATGACCTCTTCATTGCAGCCTTCGATGCAGCTCCATATATTTGATGATGTCGGCCTTAGCCGCTTGTAGCGCCTCTTTGATTTGCATGTATCAGTCAGATCTTGTGAGCCCTTCCCCATGTATAGGGGGCATTTGGGTTGTATTTGTATCTCATGTACTCAGATATCATTGTATAAGTCCTGGCTATTATCCCAGGCATAGCATGTATGTGGGATTACTCATTGTATTATTATCTGGCTCATGTTTATGCCGGTTGTACTTTATGGTTCAGTCCCTTGTTTACTAGACACACTATTATTTTGTACTTTGTCTCGGCGGGCATAGGTATTCCTCCCCCGCCACCTTTAGCACAGGTACCCTCTCATAAAAAGAGACTTGTTGCACCTGCGAGTCTTGTCTCCTCAGGGTCTAGTTCTTCAGCACACTCATCTACCTTACATTTCTCTCTCTGACTTCCCTCTTGATGTCTGGTGATTGAGTTCTTACAACATACTTCAGTCATACGATTTGCTACTAACACTCGCACATTGGGGGGCAATCTGTTACACCATTTTTTGGTCATCTAACCTATTATCATTAGATGGACCCAAGTACACCATGTAAGACCAATTTTACCCTAAGTAAAATTGCTTTCACTATGTAAAAGAACTTAATAAACCACATTTATTAGGTTGTTTATGGTCTAAACAGGAAACCCCAAAAGGAAATATTAAACAAACCTATTTTGTTTGATTTTCCTCATGGAATAATTAATTAAACCATAAATTAATTATTATTCCTAGTCATGTTTAACCCAAAACAAAGAAATTAATTAGATAAACCTTTATTTATCTTATTATTTTCTAGGAATAATTATTTAAATCTTATTTAGATAATATTCCTTGTTAAATATGACCAAATCACCCACAAATAATTAAATAAATCATTATTTATTTGATTATCCTTCAACCACTTCCTTAAAAAGATAAATAAATAATTTATTTATTTATTATTGACAAATAAAGGGATTTGACCCAAGTCAAATACTTTTTCCCTCCAACAAATATAATAAAATATTCCATAAAAGGTGGATCTAGATGTGGTTAACATTATTTTAATCATGCACCAAGATCTAGAATGACCCAATATTTTGTTATAAATAGGAGGGTTTTTCCTACCATTCTTCACCTTTTGTTGCCTATTAGATCACTCTGGATCTGTACACTTGATCACATTTTTCTACATTATTTTGCTGTGTGAGCTCCCTTTGAGTTCTATATTTGTCTGGGTTTTCTACACCAACAAGAGAGAGAGATTCTAGATCTGAAGTGCTGAGGACTTCCAAGAACCCATCCCATTGAGGAGAATTGGATACGCCTTCTTGTTTTCCTCCCAGGTGCCCTTAATACAGAAATTCTTTCAAAAATTGTTCTTGTCTTGTCTATTGGATATATGGAGCAAACCCTTCTTTTTACTGCTTAATGTCTTTCTATGCATAGATCTGGTTTTTTTCAGCTCTTGTCTTGATCAACTAACTGCAGATCTGAAGATATTGGCAGCCACTTTTGATGTTAGGGCTATTAGTTATGCATAGCTAAAGTGGTCTTTTTTCGTACACTTCAACAAAGGATTCATACTAACATTCATCTTGAACATAAATCTTGTTCATGAATCTGACCAAGCCATTTTTCGTCATATGATACTCCTCATCCCCATCACCTTCACCCCATTTTTGTAACATATGCCTTAGCTTTTTATACCTGTCACCATGTTTTTATGCCTGCAAGATATGATTTTCAAATATGTCCCATAAGAACTCACTGCCACAATTTGATTTACATGTACCCTTCTACAAAGAGCATGTGAAACCTTATTCTCCTTTCCTTTGATATACCTATTGTATATTTTAACCCTATATATAAATTACCTACAAATGAATTCTTAAAAACATAAAGCAAACAATGCCGAGAAAATAAACATGAAACACATATAAACATAGATTTTCCACTGGATCCCAAAGCTAGGACAACAATATTGATTTTTCATTATATTCCTTTCAATGTTACAACACATATATATAAATCTCGAAGCATTCATAAACCCTAATCCATTAACCCTGGATTAGAACATAATTGTAGTTCCCTTGACCGGGTCTACAAAATACCATGGATAGAAAACCATCATGCCCAAAACCATGTGCAAACCCTAGGTAAAAAACCATAGCTAAGTCTGGCCACCTAATAAGGGTCCAAAAAAAATTTCTCGGCACCCCGTCTAGGGGGGCTACCGCCCCCCTACAAACCCCCACTGCAGGGGCTTCCACCAGCCCCATGACCCCCCACTGCTATGCCCAACACAAAAAATGGGGGGAATACCACCCACCTTCTTACCCTCCACTTCAGACATGCGACTAGTCGTGGAAAGAATATAACATACACCCAACACCTAATCTAAAGATAAAACTCACTAAGAGTAGGAAACCATCTATCTTTCTTGGAATTTAGATTGGGTTGGTTGAACAAGTACTTCAATTGCCTATGTCATTCATCAAGATGATAATATTTCAAAGATGATATTGTCTCCACATATTTATTGCATGAATAATAGCTTCCAAATCAATATCATGAGTCATGTAGTTTTTTTCGTGCTCATTCAAGCCCTCTCTTGTAATAATTTTTACATACCATGAACTCTTTTTTTGGATCTACAATATTCAATACTAAGTCATTTGTAAGAAATGCTTCAATGTCTCAAAGGTAGCTGCACACTCCTTAGTCCATTCAAACTTTGTCCCTTTTTACTACAAATATGTAATAGGATAGGCAATCCATGAGAAGTTCCTAATGAACTACCTCTAATAACCTATTAGTCCCACGAATGATCTGACCTCATCCACATTCCTAGGAGCTTCCCATTCCATGATAGCTCTAATATTTTCTGGGCCCACTATTATACCTTCCTTTGAAAGAACATGTCCCAAATAATGAATTCCAACCTAAAAGAAATTTCACTTACTCCTCATCTGTCATAGATACAATCTTAAGCTCATAGAACTCCTTAGACTTACCCTCATAATATCTCTTTGAAAAGTACATCTTCCTAAAGAGTCTTTTGAACTCCTTCCAACTCAACTCCTTTGTCTTGATGCCTCGGACATGCTTCACATCTTCTCACCAAATATTTTCCTTTCCCTTGAGAATAAAAATAGATATCCTAGCCTTCATGTTCTTTGTATGATCATGCATCTTGAATAACTTCTTCATCCCAAGAAACCATGATTTTACATCCTCTAGTTTCTTTAGCTCTCCATCACATGTAGGAGGCTTGGTTGTCTTGAACTCATCTGGAAACTACCCCCTCTCACTCGGCCTAGAAGGATGATGGTGATGATGACCATGATATCTATTTGAACTAGAACTATAGTAGAACCCATAACCACTACATCTCATATTAGGTATATCTGACCGTCTACCACCTCTAACTGTTGGGAAAAATACTGAGAGGGGGGGTGAATCAGTATTTTGAGCTAACTAACAATTTTTTCTTTTTCTTTCTCTTAAAACCATATGTTACATTACTACATCCAACTTGTATGTCCAGAGATCTTATTATATCTTTACTTAGATCATTGCATCATTTATTCATCAAATCAGTAGTAAGCATGAATAGAAATAACAAAACAAACCATCAAACATAAGCAACACATATGAACACCAAGATTTAAGGTGGAAACCCAATTCGGGAGAAAACCACCACTGCTATTATCTCAGTCTTCAATATTTATTATAAAGAAAATTTCTTACAATTTTATGCTGGCGCAGACTTATACCAGCATGCAGGCACCCACCTGCAGAAAGCTACAACCTTTTCTCGTTTACCAACCTCTCCTGGAAGGGAGCTACAACCCCCTGCTCTCGTTTACCAGCTACCACTGGAAGGGAGCTACAACCCCCTCACTGAAGGCTTCGACCCTCAGATCTACTGCGGACCACGTTTCATCCACTTCCACACAACATACCTTGCAGGCCACCAGATTTATTTATTTTCTTCAGAGGTGCATCCTTAATTCAGATCTCTCAGCAATCTGTTACCCATTCCATACATATATACTTCAGAGTGAAGTATTCATTCACAAACCTTACTCATGCATACGTTCTTCATGATTTCATCAGTCGATTAAACCAGGGATTAATCATTATCTGATCTAGAGATCTTGATCAATCATCATATTCACAGGTGCACCATAGATTCAGATATATAAGAGTTTATTCATACAGATATCTCTAAAAGAGATTCGTTTATTATCAACCCTTTCGCATGCACATAGTTCTTCATGATTCTCATCACCTTATATATTTTTCTCCTTTATTAAAACCTTGGGTCAAAACCATTCACTTGCTAATGGTATTCCTGGATGGGGTCAAAATAGATAATCCAGCGGGGTCTCCATAACTCTCACTATTCTATTGATCTTGGTAATTAAATAATTAATTTAATACTTTTGAACTTAACTTTTGGGATTAAGGTTAACCTTTCGCATTTTAAAGCTTTCAAAAAATACGATAAACCTTTGACCCCGGGCCCACAAATATAGTCAATAGCCAATCAAATACGAGCACGGTACCATAAGTAAATTTCGCGCAAGTACAGCGTCTGATCACCGTTAGATTAGCAAGCTTCTAGATCAATGGTGTATATGCATATCGCTCGACCTCCGATGCCGAACGTTAACATGCGATGGCCTGCCGTAACTATGTTAATCTTCACGCACCTTCAACAAATGATGACCGTCCGATGACCCCTTCCCAGATCAACGGCGCTCAACGATATCGCTTGGCATCCTGGGTCTAACTATAACGCGCGATGGCACACAGTGACAAGTTGTTTTCCATGGGTCCTCCTTGCCACGTGTCGAGTGATTTATGGAATCGCTCCCAACTCCTCAAATACCGCTCACTCTGCATAGGTGGTGCGATGAAAACCATAAACCGCCTTCACTGTTCACTTGGTCATGGTTCCGCTCTTTTATGTAGGGTTCCGTCACCTTTTCAATGTATTATTATAATTAAGTTGCGCTTTAAGGTTTTGCCTATTATTACAGTTCCATTGGTAAGTTTAACGCTTTGTTCACAATTTCGTTTGATTCTTTTAACATACATTCTTTACACCGGTTGCTGCCTTCCAACCTCGACACAACACAATGTCACTCTGTCTTCAATTCTGCTATGATATATATACTATATCAACCTTCCATTGCATGTTCAAAGTTCTATCCTATCACAGTTCCGCTTCTAACTATACACTCAAGTTCTTGATTCCGCATGCTGATCACTGTACTATGATCCATCGTAATTGTAATCTTCACTACATTCATCATATCTCTGCAACCATTAATTCCTTCAATGGATTTCTTACTTATCACAGATTACCATTCACTTATTCTTTTCTATTCGATGGCCTTTTTCTCCTACTCTGTCTTTGCATTGTCTACTACCTTAGTTCATTATCTGCCTTGCTTCCTTTCTGCTTCTTTGCTCTTTCTATTGGTCTCTTTGCTGCCTCTGCTACCTCTCTGTTACTATCTCTGCCTCTTGTGTAACGTTGCTCCTTGCTTCTCTCTTTGCCTTGTTGCTGTTCAGATGCTCCTTCTGTGCCACTTCCTTTGCCATCAATGACAACATTTCCAACAATCTCCCCCTTTGGCATTGATGGAAATACTATTTTTCTGATTGTCTTATAGACGCTCTTTGTGGCTTTTCCTCCCCCTTTGACATCAATGGAAAAGAGTTGATCAAGATCCTTTGAACCGACAATACCATGCTCCCCCTGAGATCATGCTGCATCTTCAAACATAATATGACCAACAATGCATCCTTTTCATATAACCAATGCTCCCCCTTAGCTTGTGAAATCAAAGATGCCTAACAACACCTCACAACCAATTTAATATTATGTATTTAAGTAGACCTGATCCTCTGCATGGCAGAGACTACTCCTAGTTTTTGTCTAAGATATTCAAACGCTTCCCTGGGTAGAGGTTTGGTAAATATATCAGCAACTTGTTCTTTGGAGGGAACATATTCCAATTTCACCTTTTTTTCAAGCACTTGTTCACGTAAGAAGTGATATTTGATGGGAATGTGCTTGGTCTTGGAATGCATAACAGAATTCTTTGAGATACTGATGGCAATTGTATTGTCACACATAATGGAGATAGGAGGTGAACATTTGATTTGAAAGTCTTGTAAGGTTTGCATCATCCAGAGAAGTTGAGTGCAACATGATGTGGGAGCCACATATTCTGCTTCTACTGTAGATAAGGCAATAGAGATTTTCTTCTTGCTAAACCAAGATACTAACCAGGGCCCCATATAGAATGCACCACCACTAGTGCTTTTCTGATCATCAACACTTCCAACACAATCTGCATTAGTGTATGCATGAAGAGTAAGATCAACATTCTTTGGATACCATAGTCCAAAGTCTTGAGTTCCTTGTAGATATTTGAATATTCTTTTCACAGCTTGAAGATGAGACTCTTTTGGATTAGCTTGGAATCGTCCAACAATCCCAACTACATGCATGATGTCTGGTCTTGTCCCAGTGAGATAAAGTAGACTTCCTATCATAGATTTGTATTCTGGTTGATTCATCGTGGGGGAATCATCATTAGAACTGAGATTACATTCAGTTATCATTGGTGTACTTACACGTTTGCAATCTTCCATGCCATACTTCTTCAGGATTTGCTTGAGGTATTTTGTTTGTGATAAGAATATGCCATCTGTTTCTTGTTGCACTTGCAAGCAAAGACATTTCGAATTCTTGCTACATATCAGAAGCAAATTTCTGACTCATAGACTCTTCATTACTTCCAAAAATGATATCATCAACATATACAACCACAATCAATAGTTTGTCATTTTCAGTTTTTGTGTATAAGTTGCTATCAGCAGACCCTTTTGAAAATCCTTGTTGATGAAGATATTTGTCAAGACGGTAGTACCATGCCCTTGGAGCTTGTTTGAGACCATATAGAGCCTTTTTAAGTCTACAAACAAGTTTTTCATCATTTCCCAAAATGAATCCTTCTGGTTGTTCTATATAAACCTCTTCTTCTAGATCACCATTGAGAAAAGCAGATTTAACATCCATTTGATAAAATTTGATTTGTTGGAAGCTTGAAAAAGCAACAGGAGCAAAGGTTTCTTCAAAGTCTATATGTTCTTGTTGAGCATACTCCTTGCAAACAAGTCTAGATTTATTTCTTATAACATCCCCATTCTCATTTAATTTGTTTTTGAATATCCATTTAGTTCCAATGACATTTTTGTCATGAGGTCTTGGTACTAATTCCCAAGTGTGATTCTTTTCAATTTGATCAAGCTCTTCATTCATGGCTTGAATCCAACTTTCATCTTTGCTTGCTTGACTGACATTGTGAGGTTCAATAGTGGACATAAATGCCAGATTGCTAGAAGATCCCACAAGAGTCCTTCTTGTTTGTACACCTAATCCCTTTTCTCCAAAAATTTGAGATTTTGGATGATTCTTTTGAACATATCTGGATGGAGCCTTTTCAGACAAATCATCTTCGGGTTCTTCACTGGGTTCAATGTTTGTATTATTACTATTTGATGTAGAAGGATATATGTCATCATCATCGTCTTCATTTGTTGTTTGTTTTTCTTCTTTTGGAGCTGTTGGAGACTCATCTATAACAACATCTATACATTCAACAATCTTCCGAAGTCTTTTATTGTAACATTTATATTCCCTAATCCTAGAGGAGTAACCAAGAAATATTCCTTCATCTGCTCTGGGTTCAAACTTGCCAAGTTTTTCATCATTATTTTTGATAAAACATTTGCTTCCAAAAATTCTAAAATGCTTTACAGTGGGAGAATTACCATAACAAATTTCATATGGAGTTTTATCACTATTTACACGAACATGTGCCTTGTTAAGAATATTTACTACCGTATGTGTTGCTTCTCCCCAAAATGTGTCAGGTGTTTCGGAATCATTAAGCATAGCTCTAGCCATTTGTTGAACTGTTCTTTTCATTCTTTCTGCAACGCCATTCTGTTGTGGAGTGCCAGCTACAGAAAACTGTCTTTTTATGCCATGTTGTTCACAAAATTCAAGGAATTCATTGGATGTATATTCTCCTCCTCGATCAGATATAAGACACTTGATTTTTAGATCTAATTCATTTTCAACCAGTGCTTTGAAGATCTGAAATTTCTCAAATGCTTCATCTTTGTGTTTAATCAACCCAATCCAACACATTCTAGAGAAATCATCAATGAATAAGATATAGTATTCTTCACCACGTGGTGAATTTTTCCTCATAGGTCCACATATTTCAGTATGAATGAGTTCAAGAGGCTTACTTGATGATCCTTCCTTGGCATTAAATTGTACCCTGGTTTGCTTGCCGAATTGGCAAGATTTGCATATGATATTTTCAGGTAGAGTAATATTGGGAAGATCACGAACAACTTTAATTCTGCTTGATTTGTTGATTTGAGAGAAGCTCAGATGCCCCAACCTTCTATGCCATAGCCAATTTTATGAAGATTTACTCAAATAACATTGTTCTTTGCAGTTATTCAATACATACAGGTTGCTTGGAGTTCTTTTTCCTTTTATAATTGCTTTACCTGTATCAAGATCATGTACCACACATTCTTTTGAACTAAATACAACTTCAGTTCCTTGATCACACATTTGACTTACACTTAACAGGTTATGCTTTAATCCATCCACATACATAATTTCATTAGCTTTCACCTTTTCTTTTAGAAAAATAGACCCTTTTCCCTTAATGATCGTAGGAGTATCATTTCCAAATGTAACATTCTTTTCTTTTTCTAAAGCACTATATGCTAGAAGTTTGTTTTTGTCACTTGTCATATGTCTTGAGCATCCATTATCAATGTACCATTGGTTTTCTTCATCTTCTGCAAATAACACTATGCCACAATTTTCAACCTGTAATTCCTTCTTTTTCCATACTTTGGAGCTTGAAGGAACATGTTATTTTGGCTGAACTTTGCTCCTGCATTCTGATTCTTCATCGCCAAAGTTACTGCAATAAGCACATTCAACTTCATTTTGAAGAGGAGAAAATTTGTTATAAGTATTCTTATTTGTTTCAATATCAATCCTTTTCTTTCTTGCTTCCCTTGTCATGATGGTTTTATATGCAACACATTGAACAAATTTATGACCAAAATTGTGACATGAGAAACATTTTCCATTAAAGAAGAAATTTCTGCGATCATAAAATCTTCTACTTGAATTTACCTGTTGATTGGTGTTTCTTTGAAAGACATTCCTGTTAGTGTTCTTTGAATTGAGATGATCATGCTTTACCTGTAAAGATTCTTTATTCCCTTGCTGAGTGGCAGCATGTTGTAAACCAGTTGTAACTGCTTTTAGATAATTTGGTGCTGAAGCCTGAGAAGATTCTCTGATATATCCAAGACCTGTCTTTATAAGAGGAGAACGTTGTACCTTGATAATCTCATCTAAGGTTTCAGATCCTTTAGCAAATCTAAGATTCAAAGTCTTTACTTTCTCAAGTTCTTTTCTTAGACTTACTACTTCACACTCTAATTTCTCATTGTGTTTATCATTTTCTTCAAGCCAATTTTTCAGAGTTTCTATGGTTATTTTACTCTCTTCTAAGAAAATTTTGAGTTTATTGTTTTCATCAAGAAAATCACTGTCTTCTAGAGCATCCACAAAAGTATCCTTTTCTTCTTTAGATTATTTTTCAAATGCCATGAGAATTATAAGATCGTGTTCACATTCTTCCTCACTATCAGATAACCCATCACTGCCTTCATGAGTATAGTAACTCTTTCTAGTACTAATACGATTCTTATTCCTTCTTGCTACTTCCTTCCCCTTTTTATGTGTTTCTTTATAAGGACACTTAGTAGCATAATGACCAAATCTTCCACAATAAAAACATTTGAAAGGAAGCTTACCTCTGAACTGTCCTGTGCCAAGTTGAAGTTTCTTTACAAAGTTTATCTCATCTTCTTCTGAGATATATCTTGATCCTTCTGTTTTTTGTACGTCGTTCACTTTTGTAGAAGTTATAAAGACTGCTTCTTTGATTTCAGATGGTCCTCCTCTTCTCATTTCATATGCAGTTAGTATGCCATGAAGTTGCAGCATAGTAAGATTTTGAAGATCCTACTTTTCTTCAAGAGCGGAAACTTTTGACTCAAATTTTGTCGTTAGTGATCTTAAGACTTTCTCAACCAAAGTAGATTCGGTTATTGTTTCTCCCAGATTTCTCATACGATTTACAATATCATCAAGACGTAAAAAGAAATTGGCAATGCTCTCCTCATTATCCATTTTTAGATTCTCATATTGAATTCTGAGAGTTTGGAGTTTAGCACTTTTTACCTTTGCACCAGCTTCATAACTTAAAATGATTTTGTCCCATATTTCCTTTGCTATATTCAACTGCATGACTTTGAAAAATTATGATTCAGTTAGACTTCCTAATAGAGTATTGACCGCCTTTGCATTTGTTTCATAATTCTTTTTTTCCATCGGATTTGTTGGTACTGCAGCTGGATATTGATATCCTCCTTCAACAATTGCCCATACCTTTGCTCCCAGAGACTGAAGATAGGATCTCATCCTTGTTTTCTAGAAGATTAAATTTTTTCCGTTAAAGAGCGGAGGCCTGATAGATGTTGTTCCATCTTGATTGCTCATCTTGCTTGATCTTCCTTCTAGTGGCTAAGATTTTTCAGAAGGACCTGCTCTGATACCAATTGTTGGGAAAAATATTGAGAGGAGGGGTGAATCAGTATTTTGAGCTGACTGACAATTTTTTCTTTTTCTTTCTCTTAAAACCATATGTTACATTACTGCATCCAACTTGTATGTCCAGAGATCTTATTATATCTTTACTTAGATCATTGCATCATTTATTCATCAAATCAATAGTAAGCATGAACAGAAATAACAGAACAAACCATCAAACATAAGCAACACATATGAACAACAGGATTTAAGGTTGAAACCCAATTCGAGAGAAAACCACCGTTGTTGTTATCTCAGTCTTCAATATTTATTATAAATAAAATTTCTGACAATTTTATGTTGGCGCAGACTTATGCTAGCACGCAGGCACCCACCTACAGAAAGCTACAACCTTTTATCGTTTACTAGCCTCTCCTGGAAGGGAGCTACAACCCCCTGCTCTCGTTTACTAGCTACCACTGGAAGGGAGCTACAACCCCCTCACTGAAGGCTTCGACCCTCAAATCTACTGCGGACCATGTTCATCCACTTCCACACAACATACCTTGTAGGCCACCAGATTTATTTATTTTCTTCAGAGTGCATCCTTAATTCAGATCTCTCAGAAATATGTTACCCATTCCATACATATATACTTCAGAGTGAAGTATTCATTCACAACCCTTACTCATGCATATGTTCTTCATGATTTCGTCAGTCGATTAAACCAGGGATTAATCATTATTTGATCTAGAGATCTTGATCAATCATCATATTCACAGGTGCACCATAGATTCAGATATATCAGAGTTTATTCATACAGATATCTCTAAAAGAGATTCGTTTATTATCAACCCTTTCGCATGCACACAGTTCTTCATGATTCTCATCACCTTATATAGTTTTCGCCTTTATTAAAACCTTGGTTCAAAACCATTCACTTGCTAATGGTATTCCTGGATGGGGTCAAAATAGATAATCCAACGGGGTCTCTATAACTCTCATTGTTCTATTGATCTTGGTAGTTAAATAATTAATTTAATACTTTTGAACTTAACGTTTAGGATTAAGGTTAACCTTTCGCATTTTAACACTTTCAAACAATATGATAAACCTTTGACCCCAGGCCCATAAATATAGTCAATAGCCAATAAAATATGCGCACAGTACCATAACTAAATTTTGCGCAAGTCCAGCGTCCGATCACTATTAGATTAGAAAGCTTCCAGATCAACGGCGTATATGTATATCGCTCGACCTCCTATGTCGAACGTTAATGTGCGATGGCCCACCGTACTTGTGTTAATCTTCACGTAGCTTAAAAAAATGATGACCATCCGATGACCCCTTCCCAGATCAACGATGCTCAACGATATCGCTGGGCATCCTGTGTCGAACTATAACGCACGATGGCGCATAGTGACAAGCGGTTTTCTGTGGGTCCTCCTTGCCACGTGTCGAGTGATTTATGGAATCACTCCCAAATCCACAAATATCGCTCACTCTGCATAGGTGGTGCGATGAGAACTGTAAACCACCTTCACTGTTCACTTGGTCATGGTTCCGCTCTTCCACGCAGGGTTCCGTCGCCTTTTCAATGTATTATTATAATTAAGTTGCGCTTTAAGGTTTTTCCTTTTATTACAGTTCCATTGGTAAGTTTAACGCTTTGTTCACAATTTCGTTTGAGTCTTTTAACATACATTCTTTACACCGGTTGCTGCCTTCTGACCTCAACACAACACAATGTCACTCTGTCTTCAATTCTGCTATGATATATATACTATATCAACCTTCCATTGCATGTTCAGAGTTCTATCCAGTCACAGTTCCGCTTCTAACTGCACACTCAAGTTCTTGATTCCGCAAGCTGATCACTGTACTATGGTCCATCGTAATTGTAATCTTTGCTATATTCATCATATCTCTACAACCATTAATTACTTCAATGTATTTCTTACTTATCACAGATTACCATTCACTTATTCTTTTCTATTCGATGGCCTTTTTCTCCTACTCTGTCTCTGCATTTTCTGCTACCTTAGTTCCTTATTTGCCTTGCTTCCTTTCTACTTCTTTTCTATTTCTGCTGGTCCCTTTGCTACCTCTGCTACCTCTCTGTTACTATCTCTGCTTCTTGTGTAATTCTGCTCCTTGCTTCTCTCTTTGCCTTGTTGCTGTTCAGATGCTCCTTCTGTGCGACTTCCTTTTCCATCAATGACAAAATTTCCAACAC